>WYDI02022122.1:27133-46106 GCA_009867235.2 Psittacus erithacus | reverse complement strand
CTTGCCGGCTCTCTCACCACCAGCTTCTCTTTTTCTGAGTCCAGATCTTCCTCCTCTGCCTTGCCGGGAAGTTCTGCATCATGTCCTGCATCCTCCTGGGGCTCGGCGGCGGGGCTGGGCTCCTCCACCGCCTTCTCACGCTCCTTGGTAGCCGCTTCCTTCTCCCCCATCCCATTCGGCCAGTGCCGAAAGGGCCACGCAAACCGGTGCTTCCCGCCGTTCCCTCACCGTCTCCTTCCCCTCCTCCACCGCTCCTACCTCCTCCACCGGCAGCGGCCCCCCCCGGCCGCGCCGCCACCATCTTGGCGCCGGGGGCTGCTCTCCCGGGCCGGCTCGGCCGCTGGCGGCTCACAGGGCCGCTCCCTTTAGGCTCTCTTTCTGCTCCCCGCAGCCTCACGAAGGCAGAGACATGGCTGAGGGCTAGGACGGTGCAGAGCAGCGGGACGGCCAGGTACAAGTCCATGGCCACGTCCATCCCGTTCTGCTGCTGGAGCCTGGCCGCATTACAAATCATTGCCATAAAGTACAATGAGACAAGAACCTTAGCCCAAACCCCCCATCTGAGAAAAGCTAACACAGCAAATACCGGCGGTAAGTAAGGTACAACATACTGAAGCTCTGACTTCAAGATCCACAACATTAAGAGCCAATAAATCAGCATTGTGCTGTCAGATCTGTCGTTATCTCAACCCTTCGTGCCCCACGTTGGGCGCCAAAAAAGAACTGTCATGGTTTAAGCTCTGCCATGCAGCCCACTCTCTCACCTCCCCTCGCCTCTTTCCTCCCTCAGCTCCAGGAGGGATGTGGAGGAGAATCGAAAGAATACAACTCCCACAGGTTGAGATAAGAATAGTCCAGTAACTAAGGTATAACACAAATCATTACTGCTGTCACCAATAATAATAATGATAAAGGAAATAACAAAAGAAGAGAATAAAACCGCTCACCACCGACCGATATCCAGCCCCACCCCAGCAGAATTCTAGCCCTTCTGGGTAACTGCCCGTTACATCCTGGGCATGATGTGCTGTGGTATGGAAGACCTCTTTGGCTAGTTTGGATCAGGTGTCCTGTCTCTGCTTCCTCCCGGCTTCCCCTCCTCCCTGGCAGAGCATGAGGCTGAGAAAGCCCTTGGTCAGTCTAAACATTCTAAGCAGTAGCTAAAAACGTCGGTGTTATCAGCACTGTTCCCAGGCTGAAAGTCAAAAACACAGCGCTGCACCATCTACTAAGAAGGAGAAAAATGACTGCTACTGCTGAACCCAGGACAGTGACCTATTGCAGGAGCTTCAAAATCAATGGACCCTGACAATATCCACTCAAAGGTGTTGAAAGAGCTGACTGATGTCATTGTGAGGCCACTCTCTATAATCTTTGAGAAGTTGTAGGGATTAGGAGACACCCTGGAAGACTGAAAGAAGACAAATGTCACCCCCATCTACAAGAAGGGCTCAAAGGAGGTTCCAGGTAATTATAGGTCCACCAATTTTACCTCCGTACCTGTGAAGATTACAGAGTTAATCCTTCTAGGGGTCAACACAAGGCAAATTAAACATGAGATTGGGAAAAACCAGCCACAGATTAACCAAGGGGTGAATCATGCTTAACCAACCTGATTGCCTTCTACAACAAAGTAACCTGGTCAGTTAATGTAGGGCTAGTGATGGACATTATCTACCTCCAAGGCTTTTGATACGGTTTTCCATAGCCTCCTCCTAGAGAAACTGACACATTACAGTCTTGATGAGCGGTCTGTGCAGCGGGTGGGGAACTGACAGGCTGCAAACAGAGTGTGGTGGTAAATAGCTCCTTTTCAAACTGACAACCCGTCACTAGTAGGGTCCCCCAGAGATCAATATTGGGCCCAACACTATTCATTGTCTTCATAAGTGATCTGGATAATGGGATCAAATGAAGTTCGTCGGTGATACCAAACTGAGTGGGGAAGTGGACACTTTGCAAGGGAAGACCTGGGTAGGCTGGGAGAATGGACTAACAAGAACCTAATGAAGTTCAACAAGGACAAGTGTAAGGTCTTGACCCTGGGTAAACACAATCCAGGATCCAGAAGCATAGGCTGTGATCTACCCAACTGGGGAGCTGCTCTGTGGAAAGGGACCTGGGTTTCTGGTGAACAGCAATCTCAATAGGAGTAAACAGTGTGCAGTTGCTACAAAGAAAGCCAACAGGTTGCTGTTGGTTGATGCCAACAAGAGCATCACCAGCAGAGATAAAGAAATCAAAGAAGTCTTTTAACTCTAAATGTAATCTCTGTGCCAGGAACCTATCATTATTCATGAGTTACATTAGTATTCATGAAAGATCAAAAATTCAAATAAGAAATCAGAAACTTTATGGGGAGCATGAGACATAACTAGGAGACAGCAACAGTGGAAGTAAGTCAAGCAGCCTGCAATATGTTCTCTTACATTTTTTTATGATCAAATAAACAACAAATATGAAAAACTTTTCCTATTATGTGATGCAAATATATACTTCAGCAACATCAGAAATAAAAAGAGTTGGGGTTTTGTTGTTGGTTTCAGTGTTACAAGAGACCCCCAAACAATACTGGCTCAAAACAAAGCCAGCACCTCAGCTATTCCAAAAGCATTTGGCTCTGAAGAAGGCATTCTCGACATTAATAAATTAATCAGACAGTCTGGCAGTTTAATATATAAACACAGCCATTACAGTACAATAAAGAAAAAACAACAACCCAAAGCCCAGCCTTCTCACTCAGCATGCTGAGTGGTGTCACTTCTGATAGTAATTATACGGTGCTATGCTACATACAGCACGTAATTTTGTGTTTAGTTGATATTTTTAAATTACAAAAAAGCCAATCCGGCAGCCATAGTTTTGAGTCATGCATTTTAATCATTGTTTACTGCTATCATTTGCAGCTTGTATTAATTTTAAAGAACTGCATAAGCAGTACATTCCTAGTCACCAAACTTTTGGTTAGAAAATTAAAAAAAAATGAAAACCCAAAAAACCCCTGAAAGACTCAGTAAAACAACTTTATGTATTCATGATTATTTATATATTTTTTAGTTCTCAGGGTTTGATGATGGCCTCCAGTATATGAAATAATATCTCTCTGGAGCTCAGATAATGAAAAAGCACAAGGATCTAAGCCATAGCTAACCGAAAACTCAAGAAGAGTAACTGATTTTGCAAGCCACACAAGGCTGTCTACTGACCACTATCTGAGAGTCTTTATTAAGCCAACACAGTATCACAGTCCAAGAGAGCAAAAAATTTGACTGTTCACTCTGGAAATTATATCTTTATGAAATATTCCCATGGATTTTTCTCAATGTGTCTAAACAGGTGCCTAAATATTACAAATAAGAATTTCTCAGCACTACTATGAAAATCAGTGCTACATCCTGAGGAGACTTCCAGGTATCTTTTATGTAAAAAAAGAACAAAAGTCCCCAGAACTGAGCAGTAGATTGAGCACCTGTTAGTGCTGTGAATGTCAAAGAACTTTAGTTTTTGAAACAGAAGGAAAACAATGAAAAAGTTAATGTATCATACAGGCAGCTCATTCGCAAATGAATTACATTATAACCTCAAATTGTATCAAATTTCAGAACATCTGACACATGTTACATAAAGATGTATTGACGAATATATCATATTATGATACTAAGATCTGTAGGGGTCTAGCTTTCAGTCACTAAGAACACCTAAGTTCTGATTCTTCAGAAAACTGTGCATTTTATAAACTGTCATTTACAACACAGGTCAGATGAACTATGGAAGCTATGTTATAACTGCAGTATGAGCGTCTTGAAGCCATGTAAGTGTGTTTTCTGTCATAAACCAATTTCCTGCAGAGGACAGGACAGGAAAAATTCAATTTGATTTTCCAATCAGAGCCTCTGAAACCAAAAAGCTCAGACGAACTAGTTCTTGCCTATGTATTCATCAAAAGAAAAGAGAAAAAAACCACAACAAAACCAGCCCTATAGATTTGAACACATAAATTATTTGAAAGCACTTGTTCTGTATAGTGAGTGTTTCCATATGTAATCTATTTCTGTTTAATTACATCTCGAATCTCTTTAGTATTACTTAACTAATGGCTAAAGTGAAGGAGATTTGAATCAGAATGGTTTGAGTTTGGAAAAAATGGTTTGGAAGGGACTTTAAAGATCATATAGGTCCATGGACAGGGGCACCTCCCACTAGACCAGGTTGCACAAAGCAAGCCCATTCCAACCTGTCCTTGAATACGTCCAAGAACGGGGCAGCCACAACTTCTCTGGGCAACCTGTTCCAGTGCCACACCACCCTCACAGTAAAGAGCTTCTCCCTAATATCTAATCTAAATCTACCCCCTGTCAGCTTAAAGCCAGTCCACCTTGACCTGTCCCTAGATGCCCATGTTAAATGTAGGTCTCCTTTAGATACTGGAAGGCTGTTCTATGGTCTCCCTGAAGCCTTCTCTTCTCCAGGCTGAACAACCTCAATCTTGTGCCTGTCTACAGAAGAGAGGTGCTCCAGCCTTCTGATCATCTTGTGGCCCTCCTCTGGACTCACTAAGCAGGGCTGAATGCAGTACTGCAGGTGGGGCCTCATGATAGCAGAGTAGAGGGGGAGAATCACCTCCATCAACCTGCTGATCACCCTCCTTTTGAAGTAGCCCAGGATACGGTTGGCTTTTTGGGCTGTGAGTGCACACATTGCCGGCTCATGTTTAGCTTCTCATCAGCCAACACCCCCAAGTCCTTTTCCTCAGAGCTGCCCTCAATTCATCTGCTACTCAGCCTGTATTAGTGCTTGGGATTGCCCCAACCCAGGTGTAGGACCTTGACTTGGCCTTCCTGAACTTCACGAGGTTAGCACAGGCCCTCCTCCCAGGCTTGTCAAGGTGCCACTGGGTAACACGTTACAGGGTGGCATGGTATATATTTCTTGATTTTTGCCTCAGTCACCACAGTATCTCTAAAAATCATGCTAGTAGCTAATTTATAAACTAGACAAACTGCTTATCAAATGCTTTTCATGGAATATCAGCATGAGAAAAAGTCTATTCAATTTATTTTCTGCCAAATAAATCCATTGCAGTAGCGATAATTTAAAAATAAACATGTACTGTTTTTATTTCAATAGCTCTAAAAAAATGAGCTTTTTTTGTCTGAACTATCATTACAATTACTAATTGCAAAATAAGAGATCTTCTGTACTTAAATTTACACACTGTTATTTGACAGACATGAAATGTTACCACAGAACTAAGTCTGGAGAAATGCACTGAAGTAGGGCATCAAATATTTGCTTTTCAATTTCATAGTGGAACAGAAAATTGCTAATCTGAGTGAAGAAAAGCAGCAACCCAATCTGTGGCCTTATCACTGAGCTATTACAAGGTGACAGGAACACACAGGAAATTTTAGAGTATAATCATTTTTTAAGGAACAGATATTGTTTCTAAATATGAGTAGCTCCTAACTGGAAATAATTAAGAAGAAAATTTCAGTGCAAAACTTCTTTTCAAGTATGTTTGTAAAGATATCTCTTATTTAATGATGTGTGGCTTGTTGGCAGGAGTACAGTGTACAACAACACACTATGTCTAATGTGAACCTGAGTCTGTTATTAATAGATCACACTTGATGATTATTATTTTGATTATTTACCTGAAATTCCGGATTTAATCATATCTATCTCTAGCCCTGTGAACAGTTCAAAACACTTTTTGGTTTGTCCTGTTAATTCTTACCATTGGCCCCCCACTTTTCTAAAGGACTTAGGCTTGGGTAACAGATTCATGTGAAAGTCAAATTCATGCTTTCTTTGCTGTCTGCACTTTTGTGCTTAATTTTTTATTTTAATTTTGACATGCATAATTTCTCAGTACTTTTGGCTATGTACTGCTTTAACAAAATGCACCATTGCAAAGAAACTAGTTATTATAACTCTCATTATAAATTCAGGGTGAAAGTGCCTTCATCAGTTCTTGCTTCAGTTCACACAGAGAAACCATAGTTTTCACATTAGTGGCTACTCTAATTAGAGGGTAGTTAAGAACAAGGAAATAAGACACGAAAGAAAAGAAAAAGCATTCCTCTTAGCTCGAGAGTTGGATGCAATGTGAGAAAGAAAGTGATTCCAGGATGCTGTTTCATTGAAAAATAAATTGGAATGTAATAATAGTAATAAAAACCTGGAATACCATCTGAGAAATGGCAAAGGCAATGTTTCTTTTTGTTTTGCTTACCTTCCAATGCATGTGCTTTTATACTAGACTTCCATACAAGGTGAGTATTTTTAGCAACCTTATGCAGTGACACAACTAACATTGCGGAGATATATTTTATACTGATACACAATGTAGCACTGATTCTGTTTAATATGTCCAAATGTTGGTTTGCTATTTGTATTACCTGCCATCCTTCTGGAACCATAATTGGAAGGCAGTAGAAAAAGATTTTAGGTTTTCCTTTAATAACCTTTCAACTTTCTTCACTTGTAAGTGCAAACAATTGATCTGAATTATTTACATGACTGCCTGTGTTATAAATTAGAAATGCCAAAGCAAAGTAAGGTTATCAAGCCATAAATATGATAGTAGTGTTGAAATATCTAGCTGAATGTAAAATTTAGATCTCAGGTCTTTCTGTACAGAAGGTAAAGGTTATTCTGACAATGAATATTGCTTGCTGGAAACAATGGATAAAACAGTACTACTTTATTGTCCACATATGCATTGAAGCACCACGTAATTCAACATTTCTATTTAGTGTGGGCTATTATTTGACTGCAAAGTTCATACGGGCCATATATCTACAAGTTTAACCAATTTCTGACTTTGTCTGTGGAAACCTCATAAAGTTTAACAAGACTAGATGCAAGATCCTGCACCTGGGCCGGGGCAATCCCAAACACAACTACAGGCTGGGCAGAGAATAGATTAAGAAAAGCCCTGAAGAGAATTAGGGGCGTTGGATTATGAGAAGCTCAACATGAGCTGGCAATGTGTGCTTGCAGCTCAGAAAGCAAACTTGTTTGGGCTGCACCCAAAGAAGTGTGACTAGCATGTTGATGGAGGTGATTCTCACCCTCTACTTTGCTATCATGAGATCCCACCTGGAGTACTGCATCCAGCTCTGGGGCCCGCAACACAAGAGGGACATGAACCTGCTCAAGTGAGTCCAGAGGAGGGCCACAAAGATGACCAGAGGTCTGGAGCGCCTCTGCTATGGCCACAGGCACAAGATTGGGGTTGTTCAGCAGGGAGAGAAGAAGACTCTAGGGAGATCTTACAGCAACATTCCAGTGCCTTACAGGGACCAACAAGGAAGCCAGAGAGGGTCATTTTACAAGGGCATGTAGGGACAGATCAAGGGAGAATAGCTTTAAACTAGGAAAGAGTAGCTTTAGATTAGCTATTAGGAAGAAGTTCTTTATTATGAGGGTGGCAAGGCTCTGGAATACAATGCCCAGAGAAGCTGTGGGTGTCCCATCACTGAAAGTATTCAAGGGCAGGTTGCGTGTAGCTTTGAGCAACCTGGTCTAGTGGAAGTTGTCCCTGCCAATGACAGGAGTCTTGGAAGTAGATGTCCTTAAAGGTCCCTTCCAAATCAAATCATTCTATGCTTCTATGATTATGTCAGAGAAGCGCTGTTAGTAGCAATGAGACCTGAGCCCTATGCTATATCCACACACTTAATTCCTAGAGAAAAGTTTTCTGTTGTCTAAAAGTCTGTAGTCCCAGTTTTGTTCCAAGAGGACAGGTGGGTTTTGGAATTAGTGTGATGCACAACAGTCAGGGAATTTAGATTTTTGGAGATTACTGATTTTGAATTCTCATTTCAAGAAAGATAACCCAGCTTGAAAACTGGCCTTGCTGAACTCATTGACTTCATAAGACTAGAATTTTAACAAATGGTATTTCCCCATTATCTTGTCTCATCTCTTAGCCTGAATAAAAATGTGCATTAAAAGTAAACATTCCTTCCACGCAGAAGGAGGAAAATGGAGGTTCTTTTTGTATTGTGCATTTACATTCAAATTGCTGCTATGGAATATGTGGAACACATTACTATTTCACTTTCTTCTCTTAATAAAAACTCATACTGTCAATATTCAGTTATTGTGCTTCCGTCATTATTAGCATGGCAGTAGAGTGAGTTAATTAGTCCTGTTAATAAAATGTGATTGGTCCCTATAAGATAATCATTAAGCAGAAAATTGCAGTTTATCAGCAAAATACTAGCTTTTCCTCCTGATTTTTTAATCCATTTTTCCCTATAAAAGATTATTAGATGACTAATTTTCCTATGGTTTTGCTTTATTTATGCCAAAATTGGATAACTGTAATTTTTCCAATCTATCATTTATGGTTTATTAAGGATCTATCATGGTTATTTAATAGAAATAACATTTATACTTATTAGTTATGTATACTCATTGAATGCTGATGTGAATGTGTGGATTCAGCTTTACGAAACTAACAGAATTTACTTAAATTACCAGTTTAGTGCATGTGGACATTTCTCATCAGTCCAGTTTCCTGAAACAAAGCTTACCTTGAACACTAAATCAATCATCACTTATTCTGATGAATATTGCTGAGTGTTTTCCTTTCTCATCACTTATGTCTTATGTTTATGTCTTTTATATGTGTATTTTTTAAAAGTAACGTGAGGGAAAGAAACTTTGACAATACATTAAAAATAAGCAGAGTGGTGACTGTAGCCATATCCATTTGTCCATCACTTATATTGTCATTAAACTTGCACCTATATTAGAACTGCAGATTAACGAAGAATAGTTAATGCCGATTTTATGCTTGTGCAAAGCTAGAAACCATTACCAAATACTAAAATGTACATTTCATTGTATATAGCCAGTCTCTTCCCCATTTGTAATCCTTAGATTCTGCTATATTCAAATTATGGGGGAAAGAGAAAGAGTAAGATAAAATATAAATGCGATATGATAATTATATGAAGTACCTGCTCTTCACTTAGTTTTAGACTGTTAATACCATAATTTTAATAGTATTCTTGAGGTTGTTTTCTTTTTTTTTTACTTTTTTTTTCATTATTTTTCTGTGTTCTACATTTTCAGTAAGAACATCGATACCCATTCACTGACAAACAGTGGTACAAACAAAACACAAGCGCGTTTTGCTGTAGAAAGCAAACTAAAATATAAAATGCAAAATGTTGCCAATTCAGTTGGATTTTGGAAGTGATTATATTTGTCAAAGAGGTTTGCCATAAAGCTACGCTTATAAAGTCTTCCATCCCTAACCTCACTACACATAATGTCACAGTGATATAAGAAAACTCAAGAGTACATTACAGACATTATACAGGGCTCTGCCTTGTGTATTTTGTGATACCAGTAAGTGATTCAACACCACTAAAACACAGCCTACAACTGTTTTAAAGATATTTAAAAACTTGCTCCTCTTTACTATATTAATGTCAAATGTGGTTATTGGCCATGTCCCTGGATTAGTATAAAGTCTTCCAGCATATATGTTATTTTTGTAACAATATAAATGAGATGGGCATGTCAAACTGTTCACATTTTACTTCTTTACTTCCCCAAGAGAAAAAATAGGTCTACCTAATGTGTCAATAATACAATCTTATATATCTAGCAACAAGTTTCCATGATGAAAAATTTACTAAGTTTAACTGATGATAAAATAAATTCTAATCTTACAGAAGGCTTTAGTTTATTGCCATCTAAGTTTTACAGCATATTTTTCTTATGAACATTTTTACTGAGTCCTAAGGCAGTAATGAAAACTAGCCTTTCCTGAAATATATATAGTTTTTAAAGGATATTATGTCTTATTAACTCTAAACACAAGAAAGTTGATAATTTCCTTAGCAGAAAATAATAAGAAATTTTAGACACCATTCTCAAAATCAAATGAAGACTACTTCATGATCACACAAGAAAAACAGATGGTAGGTGCATACAGGCACTGCTAAAAGGCAGATGACTACTGTTCAGTGTCAGGTCTTGAAGTAAACAATATTCTAATTAATGGGAATGCATAGTCATTGTAACAGGTAAAAAGTAAAATAAAACTGAAGCACCATAATTTCTAGGAGCAGATTCATGCTCTAATCAAACTAAACAATGCTAATTATTATATGAAAATTTTGATAAAGTCAAGATAACACAAAGTACAAACTGAATTTGTAGGATAACAGCTATAAGAAATATGTCCTTGTCTTGACAAGCAGACAGTCAATGATGTCATATGCTATAAAAAGGACATGAAAATACATACCTTAAAAAAGACTCATGCAAAGTATGACTCTAACAGTTATGATTACATATGAAGGGAAATACAGACTTTCATTAAAGACAACAGAAATATAAGTATCTGCTAGGAAAGAAGAGTAGAAAGTTAAATTAGTAACATTATGGAGTAATATATAAGATCACATCATTCTGGTGCTCTATTACTCAGCAAATTAAAGGCTGATAGAGATATTTTACACATTATTTACTGAAAAATACAGTAATGCTTAAGTTTTTCCTTTTTTTTTTTTAACCTTTCTTTTTTCAGGTAAAACACTAGATGAAAATATTACTCCAATATTGATATACACATTATGTTCTAGCTCACTAAGATTATATAGGCCGAGTGCCCACTGTTTCTTGTGAAATATGAATTAATTCAATAGTAAATAATTTTAATTATTATTACTTAAAACAAGCAAACAAACAAACAAACAATAAACCCAAAACCTTCCTCCATGAGTGTGGAAGCATTATAAGCAAAATGGACAAGAGAAGGTCACTCTTTTGTCTGTGCGTGCTGCTTTGAATTATTCTTCTGCTGTATTTTCTTCTTCTCTTGTTTTATATTATAGAATACACTGAAGCTACACTACTTCACAGTAACTGGACCAAGCACAAGCTGCTGTTCCTTGGAATTTCTACTGTTAAGTGATTCAAGGATGTTTTCCTGTTCCTTTCAGAGCGTAAATACTTTTTTCAAAGTTTGAACATCCTACCCTAGGAGTTATTCAGCATGCTTTCACAGCAAGAGTTCCTATTCTCAGATCTACTTGTGAACCTTTAGAACCTTTATAAATTTTTGAAGTTTTATTTCCATAAATATACAAATATTTTGTTTGGTTCTGAACACATCTAAACTGAAAACTCAAAGTAAATCTTTGATTCGAAGATCTTCAGTTGAAATGGAATGTTAACTTCAAAGTTGTACAAAGATAACTGAACAAGGTTTCATCCTGAAACAAACCCAAAAGGTAAGTTTATGACTATCTAACCTGCTCTGGTTTTGCAGCAAGGGATGAAAGCACTCACAGCATTAAAACTTCTAGAAATATGTATATTTTCTTACAATATGAATGCCTATAATTCAATAAAGTAAGGAGTTAGCAAATACTTATTCTTAACAATATGAGAATTTTTTCTAAGCTAGGATTTTTGTCTGGTCTGTGTCTTTAAGGAATGTGATTTATAACAACAACAACAGCTGCTTCAGTTTGACATGTTTTGACTGACAGGAATGACTGGCATAAAAAAGTAACTATTACGTCAATCTGCTATCAGTGTTCAATTCCCACTTCAAAAATGTCCATACTTCTGAAAAATGAGTACTACGTCATTCAGCTCTTCATTTTGGAGATTTCAGTAACAGCTCCTTATATTAACTTTGAATGACAGCCTCTAATGAACGGCAACTCCATTAAAATGGAATGGTAAATCTGTTTACACATGTAATTCATCTAATCATTTTGCAGATGGAGCATTTAATCTTGGACCACAGGGAAAAATTATACAGTAAGCATCCATGATTTGGACAGCTACAGAAATTATGTCTATTTATTTTGACTTCAGGGTAATTGTTTTGTTCAGAACACAAACTCAAGGATCCTTTTTTTTCCTTCCTTGAGGGATAAATCCACTTTGACATGCATTAAGATTCTGTATTGACCATAGAAAATATATAGTGTTACTGTATATCTAGCATCATGTTCCTGCTTTATTCCAGACACATATTCGTCTTGTCATTTCCCTCAATGGTAGAGACACGTATTTTCCTTCCTGACTGTAAGAGAAACAGTATTTGTCCTAGTCCCATTATATGGTGCCAGGTATTAGTTTTTAAGTTTCAAAGTTTCTTAGAAAAAAGGGGACTTATATTTTTACTCTCACATATTGTGGAAATAATAGAGTCAAGCCTTTCACTTTATCAAAGATTTTCCTTTATCTTTCATAGCACTGGGCTTAGAAGCATGACTATGGTTCATACTTTCAGTGTTTTTAATAAACAACAGCTGTCATAACCCATGTGAGTGAGAAAAAAAATGAAAAAATCATTCATATAAAAGGTAAGTGATCTTGAAAGAAAAAAGAAGTAATATTAAATACAGAAATAAGTAGATAGAAAAATGACAGCAAATAAAAAACACCTTAGCTTGAGATCACAGCTGACAAGGTTTAAGGAAGATTCTGGGCTAAGATAAAAATGCATTGCTTTGACTAAGTCAATGGTATTATGCTTACTTAAACTACGTAAGAATTTGGCTAATTCTTTTACTCTTTTCCAGTCTTTCAATATTCTCGCAAAAACCTAGCTTTGCTTTATTGCCATAGAACTGTTGTAAATGCATAGACGGGTGGGCTTTCAGAAGCACACTATGCTTGTTCCCTCAGATAATATTTTACAAGTCATTGATTCCTCAGTAGTTAGCTTTCTCTCAGAAGCTTACCATATATTGTGTTTGGGATGGAGATTGTTGTTGAATGCATACATATATAAATTTCCAACAAAAAAAGGTTGCCTGGAGAAGTTGTGGAGTCTCTGTTGCTGGAGAAATTCAAAGTATTGAGTGGCAAAGTTCTGTGCAATCATATTGATCCTTGAAGTCAATTCTGCTTTGAGCATAGGGTAGGGAAAGATGTTGTTAGGTCCTTTCAAACCAAAATTATTCTGTAATTCCAAAATGCTACTGAAACTTGCATGGAATATTGAGGTTGGTCTAAAACACAAAAAATCACTTTTCAATTTTACTTCAGATGAAAATGCAATGATTGTCAAGCAGTTTGAAATTTTTGGAAAGCACAGCATCTTGATTGATTTTTTTATTACCAAATATTTTAATTAGAAATGAGGCATGATGCTAGCTTTTACAACAAAGAATCTTAGGTACATTTAGTTTCATTGACTATTTTCCAGTGTGTTATAAGCATTTAAAGTTCACATAATTTATATTTAACAGTCTGATTTGAAGAAATACACTGGACTGATAATAAAAGAAATAAATATGGATGATTAATAATTTGCAGCTTAGTTACTGCTAAAGGCTTTAGCTATAATCTCTTTTGTAGACTGAAGACCAAAAACTATGAGACTTGAGCCAAGATTTGCATCAGTTGCAATTATTTCTTTTGAAAAATCCTGAAAATATAATTTCAGTATCTAAAATCTACATGAGTTACAGAATTATCTTCCTTATTGACTTCTGAAGAAGAGAGGATTTAAATTTTCAAAGACTCTAGGCATGAGTATGAATTTGCTTGGATACAATCAGATCTTCTGTTGTACAAATTGAAAATCTGTTATTTTATACTTCTAATTGTATGCTATATATTTTACAGTATCTTTACTTTGTAGTAAGGAAAAATGGCAATACAAACAGACAAGAAAAAAGTGTGATATAAAATTAAAAGCAATATTCTTCTTTCAGCTTGGTATAAAAGTATAATCTTTCTCTTTCCCCACCCCCCAATCCCTCCCACCCCCAAGTCTAGAATTATTATTTAATTCTTAGTCTCTTCTTCTGGATATTCTGAACTAAATAAACTTCTATGCAACAGTCTATTCGTCTTTTCAAACCTTCATTCACAAAGTTGCTTTCTTTAAATAGACTTTATGTTTACTAAGAAGTCTTGAAAACTTTGACAATTTTTTCTAGGAAGTCTTGTGTACTTTGGCAATTTCTGAGAGCAACAACAAAGAAAGAGTAATGCAGACACAATGTGCTCCAACTTCTACTGCCTCTCTTTCCCAGAGTACTTGGAGAACCAAACAGCATTGAAAACTTTTGATGTGTACAGACTGAAATATTCATTATGTCTTTTTTTCCCTAATCAGCAATTTCAGTCCAATGAGGAAAGAGTCTGAAGGAAGAATAAAAAAAAAAACAAGCAAAGGAAACAAAAGATTGTCTCTGCATTGTCTCTGACTGCACATCAGTAGATGAGTAAATGAAAGGGCCTACTTACATAAAAAGATGTCAGCCAATCAGTAGGAGTTAACAGTTTGTCCTCAGAGGGGCAACATATAGAACATATGACAGTGTCACTTTTAAATAATCCCTTTTAGTATAGAATTGCTTTTAATATTGCGTTTAATATTCTTTATTTATCCATATAATTGCAGGAATAATAGCATTTTATGAAAATTTCTCTGCTACCATTTTGCCATATGTCATGTCTTGCGATAAAAGCACTCACCTCAGGCTCCCTGCTGAATCTGAAAAAAAAACAAACCCACAAAAAAAAAAAAACAACCAAAGAAAAACAAACAAAGAACATCTCCCCACCCCCCCCAGTAATAAATCCCCAAATTCCACAAATTCCAATTACTGATTCTATTAATTTTACATTTCAATGCAGACAGATTATCCGGTGGTAACTTTACCACAATAAAGAACTTTTTTGTTGCTGCCATAAACATATAGGCAAAAAAATGTTAATGAAAAGTATTAATGCAAAAATTATATTAAAGAAGTAATCAGAGTTCTGTTTTTTTACTAGGAATAGATGAGAATGGACACATGCTCAGATAATGATGCTGGTTTCTGTGGGGAGTGGCATACAAGAAGGAAGCAAGCTGGAGCAAAACCAAGGGAGAAGACTGAGTAGAAATGAATTTGTATTATCAATGCTTTCATGTCCCAGCCTAGTCTTGAACTGCATTCTAAAAATGACTTTGTTTCAGGCTGCACGTAATTGCTGGAAATGGTGTGGGAGTAATTAAATGACTATAAAAACCACTTGAATTTGGTGTGTTTAGAAGTGATGATTAGGCTCTTCAAAAAAGTATATATCAATAACCAACACTATTTTACTTAATAATAGCAAAATACAGAAGTTCTAGCAAAGAAAGAAAGGAAGAAAGTTTCTATTACTGCAGACAAACCTTAGATCTACAGGTTTATAGTGCCAAAATTTGAACTTGCAGAGTCATAAAAGAGTGTACTGGAATAGACAAGTCTCTCAAAGTACTTACAATCACTTTATCTTTACAATAGATACAAATAGTAAAAGTAATTTATCAGTGAACTAACAAATTGTTGGTTAAGTAAGTTAGAGCAATGAGACTAAAATCCAATTTCCTGAAAACACTGTTAGCACAAATTAAAGACAAAACCATGGATAATCAAGTTGTACTCTACAGAACAAACATTGCAATTGGGAATCTTAAATGCAAAAATAAGGGAAGTATGAATTTGCAGCAGTTTAGATACGTTTTGTTTGAACTGCTATGCCATAAACTGCAAAATATTTGCTTTATATGGAATCAGCAGATTTACATGAAACTAATGATCTACAAAAACTGAGGTTGGAAAGCTAGGACAGTGTGAATTACATCTGAGTCTTGACAACAGTCCACAGTATATAATGCTTTATGAGGTATGTGATAAAACAAACAAACAAGCATAATAATTCTAAAGTAGAAATCACCATTAGAAAGGAAAGTTAAAAAAATAATCATGCATTAAATGAGATAATGTGTTGAATGTATAATATAAAGAAATAACAATGCTTACTGAGGTCTAAACATTTCTTAATCCTAAGGACTTAAACTGGAATGCAAAAGTGCCCTGAAATATAAAGTAGTAGGGATATGAAGTACACATGAATTAGAATTATGTGGGCAAGGTTAGTGTCATAAATCATGAAGTCATCAGAAACAAATAGAGTAACTCCTTATAAAACGCAAATATCAATTCTGAAATGTTTTGTTGGAACTATAGATGTTTTTCCTTGCCATTTATAATTCAAAAAAAGCAGATCATAAAACACTGAAGGATTCAGACATCTTACCTGGAGCAGATGATACTTTGGTGGCAATATAGTACCCTTAAAGGTTTGGAAAATATATGCTTTTTTTAAGGAAGATGGAAAGTTATCTGTTGCACGCATTACGTACAGATGAATTATATAGCAAGTTAGAGCTAAGGCTGTAAAAGATATAGATTGAATTCCTTCGCTGCCTAAAAGGATTTGAAGCCACATTTTCAACTTAATGGAACTCTAAGTTACAAAATAAATGTGTAAGTAAATTAAACTTGATAAATTATGTGTCAAAATAGTTTGATTATGTAGCAAATAAATTAAAATCCAGGGCAAGAATAAACAGGAATTTCCTGGCTAACGCTACTCATGATTCTTAATAAGAAAAAAAAGAAAACTATTCATATGTTCCTACTTTTGATCAGAAATATTTCAGTGGGAGTAGTTAAAGTATATTTGAACCAACTATGGTCCGTATACTTTTTTAAAGTGCATTTATCAGAAACCAGTTCTAGTTGGTAACTGTTAACTTTTTCTTCTAGTGTTTCAGACATACGTGTCATTTAAATCATTAGTATTAACATTTCAACCATTATAGGGAGAACATGTGCATCTGTAGGTGTTCTGATTTCAGCTGTAACAGTTATTTTTCTCCTTCCTAGTAGCTGGTGCAGTGCTGCGTTTTGGATTTAGTCTGAGAGCAATGCTGACCACACACCACTGTTTTAGTTGTTGCCAAGTAGCACTTTACCCTGATGAAGGACTTTCCTGTCTCTCATGCTCTGCCAGTGAGGAGGGACATAAGAAGCTGGGAGGGAGCAGAGACAGGACACGTGACCCAAACTAGCCGAAGGGGTATTCCATACCACAGCACGTCATGCCCCGTATATAAACTGGGGGAAGTTACCAGCAGCATGGGTCACTGCTCAGGTTGGGCTGGGTGTCAGTCAGGCTGGAAGTGAGCAATTATGTTGTACATCACTGCATCACTGGTTTTCGGATTCTTGTCTGTTTGCTTTATCTCTCAATTTTTTTTTTTGCTTTGTTTTTGTTATTTCTCTTAATTATTGTTAAGAGCATTATTTTTATTATCATATTATACTTTATTTTAATTATAAAACTGTTCTTATCTCAACCTACAGGTTTTATCTTTTTTTCTGATTCTCCTCCCTAGCACACTGGCTGGAAGGAGTAATTAAGTGGCTGTGTGGTAGTTAGTTGCCAGATGGGGTTAAAGCACCACATACACAAATGCCATTTGACATCCTGACAAACAAAAGTTTCAATTTAGTGTAAGTTTTTAAATACGTTGTCTTTACCTTTCTAGATTCGACTCCAAATTGTAATTAAAATTCTAGTGAAAAATGGGTATATGCTGCTGTATGTGGGTTTTATTAAAATGGAAAATAACAGATGCTGTAAAACCTTTCACAACCGTCAGGTAATGAAGAACTAGAGTAGGATAATAAGAAATAAAAGATTCTGATACTGAATCACACAAGTTTCTCTTTGCACAATCAGTTGATATGAGTCTGTGGATGTTGATTATTTAAGGTAAGCTCAGTGTTGAACAGTTTTGGTTTAAAGCTTTTTTCATTAATGCTAGTATAAAATAGAACAGATTTTGACTGAATATATTTGATCTTCAAAAGGTATGGCTGTGCTTAATAGAAGAGCATAGATTTAGATGTATGTATGGGGATTCTGTTTAGTATTTGTTACAAACCTCTACCTACAGACAAAGATTAATAATTAGCAAAGGGCTTGAGTTGAAATAGCAGAAATCTCAGCAAGGCAGTAACTTCTTTTTCTATAATTCTGTAACTATGTTAGGGGTTGGATTTTCTATTTGTTTGGATTTTTGGGGTTTTTTTAGTAAACTTTTTTCTAGCTTTATTGCATGAATTGGCTGGGTAGAGTGCATAACGAAAAACTCCATGGTCTAGTAAGTTGTTTGTGTCGCAAAGGAATTAAAATTAAAATCAGATTTAAGCAAGCCTCATGAATCAATAATCTGTTTGTACATTAAACAGTGACTGCTTTTTCTAAAATGTAACAAAATTATTTGAAATTATTATTGCAGTGAGGCAGTATTTATACTAGCACTACTCAGTCTGATAATGTTTCATGTTCCCTAATACGCTTAATGAGTCTCCTTTTTAATTCCTTTCATTATTTTATTATCTTTTGTGGGTCAAACAATTTATATAACTTTATAGAATTGCATGAAGAAAAAATTTTCGGGACATCATGGGTTTAGACTCTGTTTTCATGAGCTATGCAGCAGCACAATGATCAAGCTAAATTGTTTCAGTAACTGTTCAGTTTATATTCACTGTTGTTCTTCGCTTAAAATTATTTACTTTGTTCGATCTATATCTACTTTGCTATTGAACAAAAAAACATTTAGCAGCTTTGGAAAGGCAGCATACTCTAATGATTTACAATTAGAAAAAGTATTCTAGCAAATTTACATATGACTGTTTTAAGAGGGGTTATAATCAGACTGTAATTTGGAATGTGCATTTTCCAAGACCCCACAGTACCTAAGAAAGCTTGTGTTTCTTTCTTATTAGATGGTGGGGAAAGATTGATGTTATCTCAGCCCATGATGGGTGCCAAAAAGAACTGTCATGGTTTAAGCTCAGCCAGTAACTCAGAGACACACAGCCATTCAGCCGTTCGCTCACTTCTTCCCCTTTTTCTTCCTCCCGCTCCTGGACAGATGGGGATGAGAATCAAAAGAATGCAACTCAATGGATTGAGATAAGGACAGTCCAGTAACTAAGGTATAACAGAAACCACTGCTGCTACCACCAATAAGAATAATGATAAGGGAAATAACAAGGGAAGAGAATACAACCGCTCACCACTCATTGACTGATACCCAGCCCAACAGAGCAGTGATCCAGCCCTTCCGGGTGAC
>WYDI02022122.1:0-19557 GCA_009867235.2 Psittacus erithacus | reverse complement strand
AATAAAGTGGAACTTGCTTATCACTCATATTGGGTCGTCGCTTGATTCCCCGCGTCGTCAGCCCACCATAGCTTGCAGCAGTTATCTATGCCAAATACCCTTATTTTCTCCAGCAACAATATCTACAGATACAACATGTACACGCAGAGTCCAATTATCTGTCCCTCATGAAGTTCCATGATTTTTTTTTTTTATTTCAACAATACTATCTAGCCCTAAAAGCAGCGTTTTAGATTTGAAAACAGATGCAGAAGAATAATAAAAATAAAATAAATATTTTCACTATAGCTATTATTGCAAACCACAAGCAAATCAATGCATAGTGCATCTTCACTTAATCTACCTAAATTAAATCACCAGATACCAGTTAGCTTCATCTATATACTTTTCAAATGTCTAAAATACCTAAAGTGAATTTGCAGACTTTCTTTTGTTTCTTTCTGCTTATCTAGGCACTGTTGTAGCTTTTGAATCTAATTCAGCAAAACACCAAGCTGAAAGTAAATAGAATGATTTTTAAATATCCTAAGCACATTCTTAGTTTGATGTTAGTAATAACGCAAAGCAACATCCAATAATATTTGAAGCTGTTCTCTCTATATATATGTTTCACTTTTTAAAATGTTTAACTTCAAAGAGTAGCATTCTGCCTTAAACTGATGTTGTCAGGTTTTATTGTTATCATATGTATATCATTGTGCTGTATATTCTAGGCTATACACAGAAATCCCATTTTCTTAGCTACCTTGAAATTCTTCTATTAAAATGTTACTGTAACACTTTGTGGACAACAGGACATTATATACAACAAGGACATTTCTCTATCTTAAGATGTTTCTCCAGTTTGTATGACACTGCTAATGAAATATGTCACATGACTGGAAATGCAATATAGTACAGAAGCGGTTTAGAAATAGGTCACATATAACTTTCATTCCAGAACTGTAATTTGAGTGCTATGAAACCTCTGCAATGAAAACTGATAATAGATGAAACTTTTTTTCTGGTTTTGATAAATAAACAACTAATGTATGGCCAGCATTTCTGTGAAGGCTTCATCAAACATGTTCTATCTGAGCTTGGAAAAAGAGGATAAAATATTATACTATCTGTTGTCAGGTCATTGCCATTGACACAGTAGATTAGATTTCCTTCCAAGTATTAGGACAACTGTTTCTATTTCTAACTTTACAATGATATTTTGTGCATATCTTTTTGATCAAAACCTGAATGCAATCATTTCAGTGACAAAACTCTTTTTTTCACTAGATGATTCACTCGTCTTGAAAGACAGAAATGGATAGGAAAAGAGCTTGACAGTTCTGCTTAATATACATATTAAAGTATAAAGGACACTACCTCTTGGGCCAGTTTGGCTCAAGAATACCACTTCCACGTTGTTAATTTTTTTAATTATTCTGCCTAAAAGTAGAAGGCAAACTGAATTAACTGAGTTTTCCGCTACGTGTAGCAGTTCCATCTGACTTCATTTACAAGTAAAAAAAAGCTGCCTCATTTTTATGTTTTAACCAAATGTGAATAGATCCTCAGAAACTGAATGCAAAAGAAAAATATGCTGAGTATGCAATAATTATATGGCTGCTTTCTACACACAGGTATTAATAACTTTTTCTTGTCATGTTGCTCATGTGCCTGTTCTAGAGCTAATCTGTAACTCACTGAGGGGACTAAATCTTGATAACAAATCCTCATCATCAGAGCTTCAGAAATAAGAGATAGGTATCTTAGTACTCTATTAAGAGAGCAATTTTCTGCAGGAGAAAGAAGCAAACTGGTGATATTCACTGAAAATAATAAAGTAATAATAATTTTTCTCAAGAATTGAAATGATCGCTTCTGAATGAGGGAAAGAAAAGAAACATTTGTACTATTCTATAGTTTTATCATAAAACTCAAAATAATTTATTTAAAAAGAAAACAAATTAAATAAGCATGAGCATCCTAGACTTAAACAAAGATTTTTTTTGCTAAGAACCATTCACAAGAGTGTTTCGGATATTGGCAGTTGACATGCTATGGCATTCACCAGACTCAGACTGGAGGGAGCATGAAACAAACTCAATGAGACCACTTTGATGCGCTCCCATTTCTTTTCTAGATGTAATGGGCAATTTTTCAGTTTAAAAGATAATATGTTCTTGTCTTCATTTCTTAAATTACCTCCCAACAATTAGCAGCATGATTCATCTGCCTCTCCAGGTCTGCATGAATGCTTCTAGCAATAACTAGTGACACTAGTGACAATGACTACCATGCTGATGGAGAGAGAAGTCAATCATTGCCTACTTTTTATGAGTTTTCAGTGTACAGGAGAGTTCCTCCTACACATCGGGCATTTAGGGTGTTTCATGGTATGCAAAATATACTAAATAGCTCATTTCATCCAAAGGCTTCTTTTTTCCTCTTAGTTCCATTCACGGTGGAATAACATCATCATCTTATCTGGGATGCTCTATCATTACAAAAATTTTATTAGGAAAAAAAAAGCCACAAAAATGAGCCATGTTAGAATAGTTCCTAAGAAATAATAAAACATGTCCCTGCCAGATGGCTTAGTCACAGTAAAGGAGCCAAGAGAATAAAGCTCTTTAAAAGTGAAGTAATTAAGAAAGCTAAAGATATGTAACTTCCTTTCCTAATTGTGACCTCTAGAATCCCTGAAGTTACACTGTGAATTTCTGAGCAGTTTCAGGTAAATGAGTTCGACGGGTATACTACACATGACTTAATTCCTTACTACAGTGAATCTTCAGCTGCAAAGAAAGGACTGTAGTCACCTTCAATAGGTCCATAATATCGTATATAGAACTGCACAGACTTACATTGATTGCATCAACTGAGGACTTTTAGTGGGGTGCTTACCTTACGATTTGTAATGATGGATGATGTTAAGTATTAAAAATACATATATATAAATGCACTGCAAAAGCTGATAAGTAGTCCAATATGATGGACTCCAAATCATTTGCAATATTTATTGGAACTGTATGCCTTCAAATCCAAAAATCTTAGAACTCAGAATATCTTCATGAATAGACAGAAAAATGAAAACACAGGAATCTAACTTTTGCTGATTTAAATCTAAAACCAAGGTTATGTTTACAGTCAGATAGTGAAGACTAAATAGTAAACCCCTCAAAACAGTATTATCAGCATAATTTTTGGTAAAAATCTGAACCTTCAAGTGAAAATTCTTTTTTGGTACCATTCTTTTTTGATACATATGACAGATATTAGAGGAGGAATGAGAATTCTTCAAGGACTCTGAAAAGGATGTTTCTGAGATAACTTAATAACTATGATATCAAGGCTCTCACTAAGTCTAAATTAGTTCTAGTAAGATTTGCAATCCTTATTACTACTTTTGCAAGTACTTTGTTGGACTATGCTTAATTATGTAAATTTTTCTGCATATAAAGATATTATTTTCCTGTACTCTCTTTACATGATTTATTCTGGGTATTGTTTTCCCATCATATTTTAAGCTAGACCTTACAGCAGAATTTTCTTGTTTTGCATCTGCTGTTCCTACTCAAAATTATGAAAGAAGTGAAATAAGCAAATAATGATGCATTTTGGAACATAATCCTACTTATTTAAGTAAAAAGCATTTTGTTTTGTGTTTTTTTGCTGTTGGTTTGGGTATTTTTGTTTGTTTGGGTGTTGGTTTGTTCTTGTGCTTTTTTGTTTTGAGTTTGTTGTGTTGTTTTGTTTTGTTACAGTGGTAAAGCATTTGACATTATATAAAGAGGTTTCAAACAGACTTCAACATATTAGAAGTGTAACAAATTAATCAGTCTCCAAAATCCTCAAGACATGCACTGTGTATAGCTCTGTGTAGACAGATTCTTAGCAATAAGATGAGCATAAATATGCTGCATTGCTGCAAATAAAGAATACTGCTTTAACTATTGAAAAATATCATCTGTACAACCCATACAACAGAAATACAGGTTCCTCAAATACAAAAGACTGTTCAGTAATGCAGGGACTGGAAAATACTCAGCTGAACTGAAACTATGTAACTGTAGCTATGTAGAATGCAATTACCCAATTTGGAAGGAGGCCAGAGAAACACAAGACAAATTCTGCCATCTGTTACAGTCATATAATCTCACTAAAATTCAATTGGCAGAGCTTGGCTCAGCACTGCTTAAACCCTTTTAGCCATGGGACTTAATCATTGCGAGAGGTCAGACCCTGGGTCTCTGCCTTTTTTAAAGAAGAAGTAGACATTTGAGAGATTATTTTTAAAGAGAAGATAGAAATTCTCATATCTTCTAAACAGTGAGAAATTTCTGTTGCCACACAAATGGTTTAGAATATGACCCGCAAAGTCACATTCTCCTCTTTTGGGGAGGAGAACTGGTATCACATTTGAAATGGGCTATCTTTTAGACTGATACTACTTCTTTCAGAGAATTAAAAAGCCAAAGCAAAGTAATCTTTTATTTTGGAATTGGTTTTGTCACATGGTTGGTAGCCAGTTGAAATGATATTCAACAGAAACATTAGTATATCAGAAAATATCTCTCCATAATTATCTATCACCTGTTGTGTACCAGTGCCATCCATGACTTGAAATGTCTCTTAGAAGTTTTTAGGAAATTCATCTAAAACATAATTTAATGAAAATATTTTATTAATGTATCTCCAAAGTTTCTTTTCCCTCTTAAACTTCTTGTCTTTCACTCTGTCAAGTAAATTCATACTTTTTTGAAGGACTCATGGTTCAAAAATTGGAAGATACATTTTAATTCTAAACAGATAAAAGTGACCCTTCCTATTGGACAGAGTTTTGCAAGGGGGATGTCCTTGCTTTTCCTATAAAAAAACTGTTCAGATAGCAAGCTTATTTTAAATATTCACCCAAACAACCATAAAAACAAAATCTAAAACTGTACATATACAACAGTGCACTATTGTTATACATCCCTGAATAATGTTTGTGTTTTAAGTAATGAAGGAACTTGATAAACTATATACCACAGTGAGCATTAAAACAGTCTACCTGTTGCCTAACAGGCAACTGCTGAACAGAAATAAATACATTGAGCTAGGTTTTTTTATAGCATTTGTCTTAAAATGTAGCAGTGTGAAGCTGCAATGGTCTTCAAGCCAATGAAAGATAAAAATATAAATTTGTAAGGATTTTATTATGAGATCTTGGAAAACCTACTCAGACAATAATCAGCTAAATAGGAAGTGTATTATTTCTTGAGATATGAAAAACATTATTACTTTTTTTTTTTTTTTTCAGGAAAAGCAGTTAAAAACAGAAGTGCCAGTTCATTTTTTCTCCAGTAACAAGGTCTGACTCTAGAATGCATTCTTAATGTGCTTTCTTTTTCTTAATTTGCAGAATTAGAAACACCCTTGCTTCTAAGAACTCTGTAGATGGCCAAATATTCAGCTAAAAGAATTATTTGTTAATATCAACGTTAGCAATGCCTAAGACCAATCAATAGTTTCTTATCCTCGGATATCATCTGTTAAATTATTTTCCTTTCATTATAATCAAATATGTGCACAAAAATTCTAGGTGAACTTGTTATGCAGACTCATAGTCACATGGAATCCTACAGAAAATAAATGGGAAAAAAAGTCAAATCTGTTACTCTGAGAACTATGCTTCCTTTCAAATAATAGCTAGCATGATACTGTACGTTTGACTTCTCAGAATTCATCAGCTTTCTCAGCTATGTCAGAGATCATTGTGAGAGATGTGAGGCCATTATCACATTTGGTTTTTATCAGAACAAGTAATAAATTTTAAACCTGATGGACTGAAACTATGCACCTGGCTTTAGAAAATTAGCTCACATTTACACGGTATATTACTGCACTCCATAATCCTACTAAAAAGAAATAAGGAAAAAAAGATAATTTTTGTATTCTTTTCATAGTTTCTCATTTAAAAGCTATAAAAAACTTCATTTGTTCACAGTGATCAATCAACACTCATGGACTCGCTCAAATATAAATGTTGAGGTATAGCAAGTACAATCTAGACTAATCCCTAAAATACTGTCCTTATGCTTCTTCTAGCTATCTTTCCCATAACGAATAAACAACAAAATTTTGTGAAGGTATGTATTGTAAAGATAGGAGTCTTCTAAGCATTTTAAAAAATAATTATGAACAATTTTTATAGCTCCAAACTGTTAATTATTTCTTATGGCAAGTTCAGCTCATCAAAAAGTGATGGCTAATCTTTCTATTACTTCTATGACATTTTTAATATTTTTTTTTCCTTCATATTATCATGAATTTTTGTTTTGGTTTTCTTCATTTTATACTGCCCAATAGTATTAAGATGGACATCCAAGGTACTTTGTCCAGCCGTCCTTCAGAAGAAGCACATATTTTCACTCTAGACATTCCAAAGAAATCTTAAAGCAATTTTTCTAAACCTACAAAAGTGTATTAACAAGCATGGTCTTATTATGATGTTTTTTTCTAAGTTACACAGTTTAACACTCATAAAATACAAAAACAACATGTACGGTTTAAGCAAATTATTACCAAAACTTTCATCTGTCTGCCACCTGACAGTGAAATTGTTTTCCTAGGGATTAATTTTCAGTTCTTTTCTTCCATTGTACTTGAACAAGTACAGATACAAGAAAAAATACAAATTTTGAAAAGAGAATTGTGCCAAGCACTTTAGCAATTCAGGATTTATTTTTTTTTTCCAAGTTGTCTTCCCTGTTCAGCAGTGTGCCCACATTTTCTCTGACAGGGAGCTGTTACAATCCTTTCCTGTGGTCCTTTGCATTCCTTTCCAGTTTTACATTCTGCTGTCCTTTTGCTTTCCTAATTTTATGTCCAAGTGTAGAGTTTTATGATTCCTTCTTTGTAGACTTTGTCAATTTACACATTTCAAATGCTTTATGTTTTAGTTCATTACATACTATAAACCTTAACTAATTTCCAATAAAAACATAAATTTTCAAAATTAATAGAAATAGTTTCATATGCTTTTCAAATGCTTCTAACAAAACAGTACACTAGTAGTCAGTTCTACTTCTACCTACCTCAACATTTGACTATTTTGTCCCCCTAAGACTTGACTTTCTAAGAATTCTCAATGTTTTAACTTCAGTTTTATGCTGTTCTTCTTCATCTGCATGTATCAGTTCTGCTACTTTGTCTTAATACTCCTTTTTTAGCTGGGTGTAAGTATGTTGCAGATTTTGGAGCTGCCTTTAATTAAGAACAGAAAAAAACAAAAATGAGACTCTGAGATCTTATCTAGTGTTATGCTAAGAAATTTGACTACTGATTGGGGAAAAAAGCATTATATTTCACAGTATATATGGGCAAAGACACTGTTATGTACCATTGATGATACATAACTGAAACATTTATTACATTTTTTTTTTTAATCTGTATCTGGCCACATTTTCTATATTATCCTGAGTAAGACTTTCTGAGACAAAGACTTATTTAAGAAGTATTTTTTAAATTCCTACTTTATTTATACTAATAAAGTTTATTTATACTGACAAGTATGATTTTGTATTTGAAATGCAAGCAGTTGCAGAGACTATTTGAAAAGAGAATGGGATCTAACAAAAAAAAAACCACTGTGACGTATTTGCAGCTGGGGAAAACTGTCAAAGGTCACTGTCACTACCACAGCATGGTGTTTCCCTTGTTCCAGACATTGACAAAGAAAGAATAGTCCTTTTAGCAGAAAGATTACAGAACTATATAGCTATCACTATATTATTGTCTTGCGCTTTCCCACTAATCTTGTGCACAGTCTGCTATTTCTTCCTAAGCACAGGTGTTGCCTACGAGACAATACCTTTCCTGTGGTAAAGCTGGCATTTAATCAGAAATCATAAAAACAGTACAGCTGGAAAAATGAGAGTGGGGCTTATTTTACATCTTTATTTTGTAAAGGTATAGCATCAATCAACATTTAAAAGAAACAAAAGCAATATAGCCCATAAATGTGTGTAAGTCACTTAAGAACAAAAGCAGTGTTTCTTATTATCTTGGTACTTTGTACCATTAGACTAAGGTGTAGTACTATTGCACTCTGGTAAGAGAAAACAGAAAAAGTAATCATTACTCTGAACAATTTAGAACATGAATAAAATGAAACTTGACTGAAACTCAAATTTGAAGAAATCTGGCCCGTCAGCTGCAAAGTTGAGCAATTATCAGCTACCATAGCATTAATTTTTCTTTGTATTGAAAAAAACCAAACACATTAGTGATTATAATTCCCATCTTCACCATCTATTACTGTAATTTCCAGCTTCTGTAGTTCCCAAATGGCCAATATGTCAGAATAACATTTGTAACGTCTGAACTGAGTAAAATTTGTTTTGAGCCTCTAAGTGCAGTGAACTAGTAATTTCTAGATCTTGCACACTCATACCTCATACACTATGTTTATGCTGCATGTGTGACTTGTTAGATAACAGAAATTTTCAGAGGCACATCCACTTTAGGATGAAATGAACCGTATCCTGAAATAGCCCATTCTGCTAAATTAAGGCAAATTAGTTTCATTATTTGTATCCAAAGTTACATTTGAAGCCTGAGCTTCACTCATGAAGGCATAGAACTTGCAGACAAAAAGAAAGACAAAATTAATATTTCTATTCAATTAAAAATAAAAATAGAAATACTACTATTATGGTGTGACATAGTTAATGGCTTTACTAAATACACTCTATTTTTCAGCTAATTGGTCTCTTACATAGCCCATATCCAAAACACCAAAGTTACGCAAGCCACGTCCTTTCTGAACTAAGGTGTGGCAGTTAAGCCTGGAGAAGAGAAGGCTGTATGGAAACCTCATGACAACCTTCCAATATCTGAAGGGGGCCTTCAAGGATGCTGGAGTGGGACTCTTCACTGCAGACTGTAGTGGTAGGACAAGGGGTGGTGGGTTTAAACTTAAACAGGGGAAGTTTAGATTGGATATAAGGAAGAAGTTCTTTACTGTGAGGGTGGTGAGGCACTGGAATGAGTTGCTCAGGAAGTTGTGAATGCTCCACTCCTGGCAGTGTTCAAGGCCAGGTTGGACAGAGCCTTGGGTGACAGTCTAGTGTCCCTGCCCATGGCAGTGGGGTTGGAACTAGATGATCGTAAGGTCCTTTCCAACTCTAACCATTCTGTGAGTCTATGATTCAACCTTCTTCAGAGAGTAGACCCATATCCCTAATAATCAGCCAGTTACAAACATAAATAAGCATTCTACTGCTACTTAGTATTACCAGTACTCAATTCCTTCCCTTCTCTCGCACAGGTAAATATGTATAGACATTTTTGTCAGTAAAAATGGCATAGAATAATTCAAGAACCATAACTTGATATAGGTTACTATATCTATGACTTTAAAAGTAGACAAGATTCACTTCAGATACTTGAAAATACTTTCAGCCTGCTCCCTGAAAGAACCAAAAAGCTCTTCAGAAATAGCAGTGTCTCTAAAAAGTTTGATTAAGAGCCTGGAAGAAAAATAGTATATAAAATTTGTATGCAAATTTAGAAGAATGCGAATTCTGAATATTAACAGACACAGAATTTAAAAATTGTTTTAATTCTTCTATATGTCTATATTTTACTTGCTGCAGATGATTAGTTCAGCTGCTATAAACAAATGCATTAATGTGCCTGAAACAGGTTATAGTTTTCTTTCAGTTCTGCATTTCATATAAATTGATGCAGGACTATCGATTTGATGAGGATGTCGGTCTTTACTTATGAAGTGAACTAGAAATATATTTTACATAGATGCTGTGAACATTGTGAGATCTTCAAGAATCACAGGAATTGATATGCTATAATATGCTAAAATTGCATCCAGTATATGAAAGGATAACAAAATTATGTGGCAGCTCTCACTAATGAAATGCCATTCCAGAGCTGTAATGCAACTTCTAACACCAAGCATCAGAAAGTGAAAGGTGAAATTCATCCATTACACAAGTATCATCTGTTGTCCTGGACTGCCAGAAGACGGACAAGTTTCCTAGAAATCTAGGAAACCTACAAAATCTAACTTACTTCATAAGTAAGTATTGCCACTTTGCAGTATCACACATATCATAACCCAAGTCTGCAATGCAAGCTAATATGCAACTGTGAAAAAGTTATAAAAAACATACAGACAAGTCTGGCAGAGAAAAATATAATACCTTTACACATTTCTGTGCTGTGTGGTATATCGCAATCTCCACTTATACAGTCAAAAAAAATTTCTCCTTGAAGATGCAGTAACAATTTTGTATTCTGTTGCAGCATGTAATATAACGTGAAAGCAGAAAGAAAAAGAAAAGCCTTCTTTGGGGTGCAAAGAAGTCATAATTTGACAGCAGTCTTTATTTTGGCCAGCAAGTGCCAGACATCTAAAATCAACCTTACTTTAACTATTTGCCCCAAATATTTTTCATAGTCAGTTTACAGAAAGTGATTCAAAACTTAGTTACAGTAAAGAAGAGAGAAACACGTATTATAAGAATGAGACATATTGGGACTTGGGGGGGAGGATATTTGGTTTTGAGGTTTTTTGGGTTATGAGTGGGCAGGGGGTTGGGATTTTTGGTTGTGTGGTTTTTGGTTTTTTTTGGTTTGTTGGGGGTTTTTTTGGCTTTTATATACAGATATTACGCTACTGAAATTTAAACTTTCATCATCTGCTGCTGAATACACCAGATATTACCAATGTTGCTCTTTCTTGTCCACTCCACTCTCCTTCCAAGAGTAAATTGTTACACAAGATGAATGCTTGCATTTTATCTTATTTTCACCTATATTTATTCTCCCTCCACTCTGGGTAGTTTCTGGTAGCTTTTAGATGTCATCGTTTAAAAGCTGAATAGAGACAAAGTCCTAGGAAGTGTTAATTACTATTATCCATAAATGTAGTTTTTTTAAAGTAGTTTTTTTTGTTTTTCATATGTTAAAGACAAAGCTTTTGGATGAAACATATGCCATGCAAAACCCCTTCTTTAACAGAAAAAGCTATTAAAATAGACAAGAAAAGTGTATACATCCAGACATCTAAAACTAATACAGCTGCAGTAAAACTGAAAATGGTGCACAGGAGCAGACCAAGTTGGGTTCTCAAAAAAAAAAAAAAAAAAGAAAATGAGTAATTTCAGAGAAAAAGTGATTTAAGTTTTTCTATGGTTTTTTTGTAATTTTTTTAATAACTTGGTCTTATCAGCTCTATATGATGAAAGGACTACCATAAGCAGTTATGACTAGTATATTTACGCCATTTTTCAGGGAGACCCTACCTGTTGGCAGATGAATAATAATGCTTTATTCAGCAACTATAGTAGAACCATGTTTTCAAAACTACACCCTGCTTGCCTGAATTGTGCTGACAGCCTTATTGTACTCCAGCTGGGTTTAATGGGGGGCATAGACAGGAACAGTTATTGTTCTATGGAAACAAGTTGACTGAAGTGCAGAATGTACTAACACCATAATCAAAGCTGTTTATTTGAAAATGAGTTAGACACATCAACCAAAAAGCACACAAGAGGAAAAAAAACCCCAAACCCAGCAACAGACAAAGAATTATGTAGAATATTAAATTATCTCTGGTGTCTGTGGGCTCAGTCTTATCACATTCAAACTTCAGCCAAGAAAAACAGCATATATGAACTTCATTATGTGATGAGTTGGCCCTGGCTGGACAGCAGGTGCCCACTGAGCCACTTTATCACTCTCTTCCTCAACTGGTGGGGGGGGGGGAAGTGCAATGAAAGGCTTGTGAGTTAAGATAAGTCTGGGGAGAAATCACACTAATGACTGTCACAGGCAAACCAGACTTAACTCTGGGAAACTAATTTATTACCAATCAAATCAGAGTAGGCTAATAAGAAATAAATAATAAGAAGAAACTTAGGAACAACTTCTCTCCACCTCTTCCTTCTTCCCAGGCTTAACTTTACTCTTATTTTTCCAATATAAGTCCTTCCCACAGACTGCAGTTAGGGTTAGTTCCAACATGGGTCCCTTCCAGTCTGCTCCAGCATGGGTGGGGTCACAAGTCCTGCCAGAAGCCTACTCCAATGTGGGCTTCCCATGAGGTCACAGCCTCCTTCAGATCATCCATAGGCTGCAGGGTGGATATCTGCTCCACTATGGACCTCCATGGGCTGCAGGGTCACAGCTGCCTCACCATGGTTTGCACCATGGCCTGCAGCCGAATCTCTGGCACCTGGAGCACCTCCTCCCCTCTTTCTGCGCTGACCTTGGTGTCTGCAGGGCTGTTCCCCTCACATATTCTCACTCCTCTCTTTTGCTGCAGTTGATCAGGCTTTTTTCCCCTTCTTAAATCTATTATCCCAGAGGGGCTACTACCATCACTGATGGGGTCAGCCTTGGCCAATGGCAGAACATCTTGGAGCCAGCTGGCATTGGCTGAATTTGACATAAGAGAAACTTCTAGCAGCTTCTCAGAGTAGGCACCCCTGTAGCCACTATCAAAGCCTTGCCACACAAACTCGATTTAAAAAAAAAACAACCCCAACAACCTGTGAAGTAAACTCACATTTTAACTGCTAACTTATGTTTGCAAAGGGAGCATAGAGTTTTACTTTATAATTAGCGAAGTTTAGCCTGAGTTTCTGCTTATACTTTGTAAAATTATCAAATGGCTCCAGGAGATTCTCAGAGTACATTTTCTTAACTAGAAAAGAGCCTGTTGTTTGTCAGCTTCAGAAGGAAAACAACTGCGCAAGACTGAAATTCCTAAAGAAAAAGAGGAACAGATTTTTAAGTTCTACATTAAGCTTAATGTTGTATTAAAGAGGAATAGAAGTTTAAGTTATTACATTAAGTTTAATGTAGTATTTCCAACAGATTAGCATGAATCACTTATTGTTACATCTGACTTATTTTTACAAAAATTATACATTTGTTATTATTCACCAATTGCTACTATTTAAAAAAATGTATTTAAAGCCGTACTCTCTATATTTGGTTTGATTTGAGTCCTTCCATGTTCATCCATAATTCTGTATTTTTACAGAATGCAAAACTCACACAATATTTTTAAAGAAATTTTCCCAGTTTGTCTTCCAAATTTTGTAGAGCATTTGCTTACAGCATTTTCCTACACAAATTCCCATTTTAATATTATATCCTAGAAAATTTAAAAAAAAATAAATCCCACAAGATCTCTTCATATGCATGTAGCCAACAGCAAATATATCCAGCTTTGTCTCCTGACTTTATAATGACCATATTAGTTCCCTCATTTACTATTAATTTCTGCTTTACATAGTCAAATTTGCATTAAACTAGTGACAGTGACATATACAAAAATTGTCATGATAAAGTAAATTTCCATGCATTTTTTCCATGTGTTTGGTCCCTGAAAATGTTGTACAAACAGGGTTTATATACAGGGTTTATTCAGGAAAAGTAAGACATTAGTAGGTAATCACACTCCTCATCTTAGACTCAGTCCTTACAGGTTTTGATATTCAGTAATTTCTCCCACACTCTGACATAATGCACATAACACCATAGAATGAGTTTGTCACTCCCAATAACCTAAAGTAGCTGTTGGTCATGTAAGTCCTTGTCACTATTTTCTATCCTTCAGTTTGTCTTCTGTAATTTGGTGTAGACCCACCAAATTGCACAAATTAATTTTCCTTTAGTTTTCTAACATACCATATAAAATACTGCATAGCACGTTTGAAAATTCTAACATAATGTATATAGAAAGACAGCATAGAGAAATTACTAGCTTTATCAAATCAGTTAATGCCGAATATTTCGTTTATTTTAGAGAAGAAAAGCACAAAAATATTTTGATCCATGTTATAAATTTTTATCAGTTTATTAAATCTTTTATTATGCCTAGAGATTCCCCAGCAATTTGAAATGAAATGGCCTATCTCTGAGGTACTATTAGGATAAGAATAACTTACAAAATAAGCTTTGCAACAGACATAGAATCAATAATTTTTACTATTATAACCAAGACAAATTCTCATTAGAAACCAGGCTACACTTTCAAGCATCTATTTTAAATTTTTATATACTTGGTGGGTCCACCATAACAGCACTGTGTCTCAAATTACTTTTGTAAATCTAATTGATTTAATAAATTCACATTTATATTGCTATTCAATTACTTACTCTTCAGCAATTTTAGAGTCTTGAGCATATAGCAGAACAAGAATATAATTAAAGGGCTTATTCATTAAAGAAATACTTCTCATAGGTCGCCTGTTTGTTTTTTTTCCCCAAGATATTCAAGCTACATCACTTCTCTGTAAAAATGTTATCATAGAAAGTTATCATGCAAAGTTCATCTCCATGTAAGCATGTAGACATGAAAGGCAAAGCTACAGCCATTTGCATGTGACACAGGTGAATTTTGTAAAAGACAGAACAAACCAGCGGGTTAATCATATGGCAGAGATCACATCATAATGAAGAAGTATTAGTATGCAAGTATGTAGTGGCATTTTAAGGTTCTTTCTGGTACCATGGATCGACAGTACCTAGAAGCACTGCGAGCAATAATTTTTATTCACAACAAACTAACAAAATAGGAAAGTACTATTCATTTTGATGGATGAGATATTTAAACCAGGAAACTACTACCTGTCTTCTTCAAGCCTGTACAAAACTGAACATGCAGCACAGATCAATTAATCATTAAGACAGTGCTTTGATCAAGCCCACAACATTATTTATTTATTTATTTATTTATTTTTAATTAAGAAACTTGTTTCAGCTTGAAGCTTGAAGCTGTGGTAAATCTTACTAAAGTGAGATGTTACTCCTCTGAGCACAGCCAGACTGTCATTTCCCCACAAGCAAACTGCTTGCTCTGCAGTTCCAACTTTCTGCTTAGCACTGCTTAGAGTGGCTTTCCAAAAACCTCTGCGACCTACAGTAAATGTGAAGAGGGAAACACTGGCGCTTCTTCTGCCTGTTGGCTAAGCAAACTATTCCAAAGAACAGTTTGACTCTCCTAGTAGGTGGTAGATAAATTAATTCAGCTTTTTCCCCCTTTCCACTTCCCAAGACAGTTTGTGTATTACGTGTTCTACTCTTAGGGAGGTCCATACACAGATAAAGACTTGATAGTGCTTTCTGCATTTGGCTATCTTTTTTAAATGGAATACTTATAGAGTTTAAGGATTTTAGTTAAATCTAGAAACAGAAAAATGAAACAACCTTACACATGGAATCACTTTTTCTCTTATTATGAGAAATTAACACTCTTATTCATTCCCATAAGCCCTAAATTATTCACTCTCTGAAATATGATTTATTCAAAGGAAAATCAACTCCAAAATAAGAATTCTACAAATATGCTACAATTGTATTATTTTCAATTTTAATAGTGAAATACAGACTAATAGAAATTTTTCAAAATATTTTGTTAGTGCTTTCTGATGGTATTTCAATTCTCTAAGCTAGTATACATTAATTCTTTAATTAGCATATATATCCCAATTTTTTTTTTAAGGGAGCATTCCCTCAAAACAAAAATTAAAGCAGTTTTAACCTTTGCCTAAAGAAACCTGCTTAGGAGTATTAGATGTTTTGGTTTTGAATCACTTCACAAACAGTACAGACACTTGTAAGAACTCTGGACAAATTTAATGCTATAGTTTTTAAGCTGGGACTATGTTCAAAATTGTGTGTTTGAATCATATAGGACTTTTGCACAAAGCTTTTATATCATAAATCCACTTTGGAAAGCTATTGGTTCAGGGGTTTCATGTGTTACTATGAGGGAAAGTTTTATTAATGTCAATGTTATCAGTTACCTTGACATTTTGATGTACCAGCATTCTTTTTTTCCAGACCAAGCAAGTTAAACTTTGGTATGATCTTCTCTGACTGCTAGATAAATCTTACAAAATGATTAATGAGGTTAAGAGGGCTGATGCCTCTGTTCTACAGAATTTTAGCTGGATGGTACCCAAGGACCACCTGTAAGAATCTGAAGATCTGCAGCGAAATCTGGACTACCTGAACATGGGATACCACTCTATTAACATTTTCATTTCTTCTGGGAGTTGCTGTGCTTGATTGGTAATAGGATAATGCAATCACTATAAAATCAGATATTCTCTAATAATATTTAAGCAATGGAGGAAAAAAACAGAAATATGCTGGCATTCTTGCATGGAATCTTTATTACAAAAAATAATTCCAAAAGCTTTTTATTACAATTTAGTGTGGTTTATAATTTTTTTTGACTTATCTAAGATTATTTTCCTATCTAGAATAGAACATGAAGTCACCTACATACACATATGTACTTTGTTGCACACTCGTGCCCACAACCCTTTATAAACCAGAAAATAGGTATTTCAAAATGTTAAGGAGGAAGATATTTTCCTAGTTCCGTGAACATAAAATGACGTAAAAATTAGGAAGATGAGAAATTCCTGTTTTGAGTAAGGTGAAAATGAAGGGAATTATAAAACCCTAAAAGAACAAGACACAATTTTTCACGATTAGTAAATTAGGGAACTGAGACCTTTATATACAGAAATGTGGTTCCTTACCAGAAAGAATCGTTTGGCTATGACTCAAACTGCTAAGTCATTTTAGGTCAATCTAAAACGTTTTAGTCATCACTCAACAAATCGTTTAGCAGTGAGCAGTGGCTGGGAAACTCAGTAATCTTTTTGCCTGAAACACTGTTTAGTAATTGGACTCCCTGTCATGTTACAAGTTTCATCAGTTATGAAAATCATGATGATATCTCATTTTCATTTCTTCTTATATAAAAAGGAATATGCCAGTATATTCTGGCACTAAACCTGACCACGTGACCAAACATATAAGCACCAGCAGAAAAAGGGAGAATTAAGTATTACTTCTGTAGCCAGAACTGGTACCGAACAACCTACCCTTACTTCAAGCAATCTCCTTTTTAGCGCTGTTTATCCTATTGAAAAGGACAGCTAAATTCAAGAAAAAATTCCCACTGTTACTTTTCAGACGTACCAAGCGCAAAGTACGGCCCCTGTAAGGTTAGTGATTACTGCTGCAGTCTGCAGTTTTGTCAGCATCTCGTACTTGATTGTTTCCATGGTAACCAAGGAAACGGTGGTGATGAAACAGTAGAGCAGAACAGAACCATTTATCTTCTTGCAGGACTAATCATCAGGAGCCCTACCGCTACTTAGCAATGGTCAAAAAGCTTGTTTCTGAACGAACGGACTGAGCCATCTGTTAGCAGGGTAGTATTCTTCAGGCTCTTGCAACTCTAACAATGTTATCTTTCACTTTTCTAATCTGTTCAACAGTTTGTTGTACAACTCCTCTGGATGGCATCTGAAAATATCTGAGGAGCCCCTGAATTGCATGATTAAATACTATGAGATGATGTCACTATCTTTTATACAATTTGGGTTTTTTTTTTAATTATTGCTGTATACAAGTTGATATTCTCTCCCTCCTCTTTGATTTTAGTAGCTGTGCTTAGGTGTAGAATATTTTTCAATACGAACAATATATCCTTAATATTCACAGAAGTTTACATTCAATTCCATCTTTGAGATTTTACAGCATATATGAAACAATAACAAAAATAAAGGTTCAGAATGTGGATAAATTTTGACAGCTCATTTACCAATGCTTATCCAAAGGCTTGCTTAATTTCCCAGCTTCATTTCTTCTTGTTTAAGTTGGTATCTTAACCACTTTATCAAAGTTTTTGTAATCTCAGCACGATCAATATGCAGAAACCTAGTGATTTCAGTACGTCTTATAAGCTAAAACCCACAGATTTGCAGTTTTATCAATAAATTATTTTTATAACTCACTATTTATAGGTTATTTTAAAAACAAAGTAATGAAAATAAGGAGATATCTTGACCAATAAAATTCAGTTGAGAATTTCAATTAAAACAAAAATTCCTCTGCTTAGAGGAACTATCAGTGGAGATTACCTAAGCAAAACCTAGGTGAAAACCAAAATACAGTAATTTCAGAACCTACCCTATTCAGTTAGTGGTAGACTCCTTGTTGATCCTATTTTAAGTTTTTCAAGGAGACTTTGATTACTTAGGCCTAAAAATATCACTGAATATATAGAAACACTAAGAGTCCTGTACTGAAATACAACATGACGAAATATCGCTAAACATAGAGGTTTTATTGATGATTACTCGGTATGATTAATGTTCTTAAAAAGAAAATTTTTCTTTTCCTGACTTCCTCCTTATTTACTTTGGTAGAACATAAAGATATGCATACAGATGACAGTGACACATACCAAAGGATACTCTGCTCTTTTACCCTATTTGTGTTTAATTTCTTACAGCAGCACTCAGAAAAGAATCATAGAAGTTAAAAAATTCCCCATCATAAAAGGGTCTATAGCAGTGGCTAAAATTACATACACAACCAGAAGTTTAATGCTTAAAAAATCACTACCTTACAGAGACCTGCTGAGTTTATTGCAGATATTTCCAGTATAGTTTATAAACACTAAAGCAAGCCAAGAATCTTCTTTTCATTTTTATTCCTATTGCATTCATAGTTATTTCTTCTTTGCAATTTTTTTACCTTTAAATGATTTCACAGCTGCAGTTGCCAGATTGAGTAAATGTAAATCAAAATTAGTGCCCCTGAAGCACAGAGGACTAAACAAAATCTCAAAGATAAACTTTTTTGCTGTGGATATCATTTTAAATCCTTATTCAGATATATAATGGAGCTATTGTATATACAGGAATAAATATAGCAATGTTGTCTAGTAATTATTGCCAATTAAGCTAAAATTCTGAACATCAATCAACTCTACATTTTCTCTTCTAAATGTATCTCTTAGTCCCTCTGCATTTATATGCAAACTTAGGAAGAGTTAAAATTGACTCTGCAGACAATTTTATGAGATATAGATATTCACTCACCAGAATCTGAAGTAACATGAAAGATGAAGTGTGCTGAATGAATGATGTGCTTGAGATAAATAGGGCAAACAGTCTCTGCTGATCCTTTAGGCCATTCATTAACTTTTACAAAAAGATGTGTAAACAGGACTTATACATTGTAAAGACTTAATCCAGCACTTCTTTTCTAAATGACTACCTCATTAATGATTGACAAGGAATGGTATTAAACATGCAGTAGCTTTAAGAGGCAAATCCCTCAATAACAGCATTGTGTGAGGGAGGCAGAGAAGAGCTCAGCTTGGAGATTTCCTCTTAAACTTCACATAACTTCAGAAGTTTGGAGAAACCACTGCAGTATGGTTCTGTCTTTCAAGATTATATGAGTATATATATATATTTTATATGTATATATTATATATATATGTATATATATTATGTATGTGTGTGTATATATATGTATATATCAAATTTATGTCACATTGGTGCCATGAAGATATTTATAGTAAATACTGCTGTGACCTCTCACTAATGCTTTCTGGTGGGGTCTACCATTGCTTTCATACTTGGTCAAGAGCAAATAAAAAATAGTGAATTTTTAGAGTACTGTAAAACCCACCCCCCCCCCCCCCCCCCCCCCACAAAAAAAAAAAAAAAACAAAAAAAACAA
>WYDI02022121.1:0-50378 GCA_009867235.2 Psittacus erithacus | reverse complement strand
CTGTTTGTTTTTTATATGTTCTGGGTAGATTAATTTTTTTTTTTTTTTTTTTTTTTTTTTTTTTTTTTTTTTTTTCTTTGCAGGAAATTTGTTGTTTTTTGGGGGGGGGGGGGGGGGGGGGGGGAAGGATGACATTCAGGAGGTTAATGAATGCAGGCTTTAGTGAAACCCACCTCATTGTAATTTTCACAAACTCCATCAAAACATCCCTTTCTCTCTCTGCCTTTTCAAAAAGAGCCCTTTTTTTCCCTTCCCCTCCCTCCCCCGTGTTTCTGCATGTTGTGATTTCACTGAGGCTTCCAATGGTCTTCAACAGTTCATTTATGCTGGGAGCCTTCTATAAACTGTACAGCCATGGTCTCCTTGCCCGGCCACCCACCAAACCAGCCTGTCTAAACAGCATCTGTCTACATCCCAGACACATCGAGCGAGTTAAAAATGGATCCAGTCCAGCTTTTTTCTCCTTCTTACCCCCCTTTCTGCCCTCCTGTAAAGCCAGGGTGGGAGTCAAGAAGGGGGCAATATGTGCTGCCCTGGATCCGGTGGGGTTGGGGTTCTCCTCTTGCACCCCTGATGCTGCCTCCCCTCCTGGGTGTGTTTGGAGAGCCGTGCAAGACCTCCATCCCTCAACGCCGGTGTTAGTCCTACCAAATCTCTCCATCTCTAGCAGATGCATTATTAGTGACGGGAGCCTATTTAAACTTAATCCCAAATGCATTACCTAGTGAGTTTTACTTAGCTTTTTGACTTAAGGTATTGGAGGTTATTACCTCTGGTATGCAGGCATTTCTCTGAAGAATCTCCTCAGTGAGCGGCTCCGTTTGGTGAAGAGGCCAGGGATGGATGGGGCTTTCCTTGCTCTTGCTATTTGGATGAATTTTTGAAAGATTAAGTCAGATCAGGTGCTTGAATGTCTTGGTTACCCCTTTAGTGCGACGGCACAAAACCCATTCCCCCTCCAAAGAGCTTTGCTCCACTCAGAGGGCAGGGAGGAGAGCCTAAAAAAATTAAGAAAGGGGTTAATTTTCCTTGACAGCTTGGAGAAGTTTGTGTTTGCCAAAATGCCACTTTTCCACCCCTTTTTACCTGCAACATTGTCAGAAAATACACATCTCTGGCGAAGGAAATTGTCTGTCATGATCACCATTTGAATGACAACCAGGCAAATGCAGCAGAAAGGAGACTGTCAAGGGCTCGCTTAGGCTTTGGTCATGGAAAGGTGTCCTCTCTCTTAATTAGGGAATCTGTTGTTACAGGTAGGTGGTATTTTAGGAAAAAAAGGTCATGTTTCTTGGCTGCCAAGGGTTGGACTCAAAAAAAGTAATTGGGTAATGAAATGCAAGGTTTAAATCTGTTGGGGTCATCAGTTGGACTGCCTCTGGTTTCTCAGAGCAAGGATGTTGCACTGCATTTGTGAATGTGGCCTAGAAGAGCTTTGATTTCCTTTAATATTTAGTTTTCAAGAGAAAACGTGAACTTCTGGGATGAGGCACACAACAGGATTGTCTTTTGGCATCTGTGAGATGCCAACTCCGTCTGAAATAAAGCAAAACTACAGTCAATAAATACGTTTCCATCCTATTTGACCTTAAAGTGAAAATGAAATGGGAGGGAATGCCTTAGAGTGGAAATGCTATTCTTAAAATGAAGAAAATAACACATAAATGAGGACATTTTTTAAAAAGGAGAGAGAAAGATCTAAAAAAAGAAAGAAACACCTAAATGCAAATAAGAAGAAGAGGATGAATGTATAAACTCATCACTTTATAGGCTGGGATCTCTGAGACCTCCAGAGACTCTCAGGAGCTGCTTTATGGATCAGCCCTGTGCTTTTCACATTAAATCCATTCATAACATGCTGCATTTCAAATTTAACCTCTATAATTTCTGCTCAGATGGGACCATACAGGCAGCTCCAATGGGCTGCTTATGCCTATATAAAATTATAACACTGCTGCTGAATTCCCTGCATAGCACAGAGATGATTTATTTCAAATTTCAGGTGCCTAACGAGATGTATGTTTTGCTCTCAAACCTATCACTCACTTCAGCGTCAAGGGGAATAGGTTATAAAGTAATGCATGGCTTTAAAAATAAAAGGATGGGATGTGCTCCCCCGCGCTGCTAACGGGGCTTCATTGTTCTTGTGCCTCCTTTAAGCCTAATTCAGATTAGATTCGCTATCATTCATGATTATGTAAAAGAAGTGATAAAACGTGGCTTTTAAAAAAATCATGTTTGTACAAGAATTTGCTGACATATTGTAGAGTGATAACACAATAGTGAAAATAGCCAGATCCTGCCTGGCCTGGCGTCTGGAATCAGTAAAAGGAGGCAGTCAGGCATATTGCAAGCTAACTTCTGTTCCCTTTCCTGCACAAAATCTGCACCTTTTATTGTTTTTTGTAAACTGACCTATATGATTTTCATTGAAAACTTGCCATATTTCCTGGATCTGAGCTCCAGCCTGAGCTGCATTGTAATCATTTCACACCGAAGTCAAGAGAAGAGTTTCTGAGAGTATAAAAGGGGAGAACATCAGTGTTTCAGCAAAAATGGGCAGCCAGGCTTTCCAATACAAACTGGAGTATCAAGAGCTGATGATGGAGGAATGCAGTTTGTGCGTGGAGGAGAGCAGCGTGACCCTAAAGCTGGCTGGTTTTAGGTTGGGATTTACTCCATATTAGGTCTTAGAAATTGATGCTAGTAGCGATGTGAGGTGCTGCCTCACCACCTGCTTTGCTGTCTCATCTTCTGCTGCAGGCTCCATGGGACAATGGGGTGTATATCTTTCACTTCTGAACCCAGCAGCAAAGCCTGATAAACACACAGGAGCCCCAGAGGTAACCAAGTTCCTACAACCTGGGTGAAAATAGGTGTCTGGGGAGAAAAATAACACAGCTGGGAAAGCTGCAGAGCCTTTGTTGATCATGGTCAATCTCACCAGGCAGAAGCGTGTCACCATATTCCCAAGACCATGTTTCCCCATCAAGAAAAGACTCCTGCTTGAAGTTACTTTGTCATCAGTTGTACGTTACACACAAAGATGGAACACCCTTAAGATCTGGACCAGCAATCTGGTTGTTGCATGAGTATTTACTTTTGGACTTTTGGTGGAATAAGGAAAAAAGTGATGAAGATCAGCAGAAATGGAGGCATGGTTTTAATAACAGCAGTGAAGAAAGGGAGTGAATGCACAAAATGTGCTAGAGGTCTCCTTTATACTCACTGAAAGTCTCCAGTGTATTTGGGTTGTGTGTCCTTGGGTCTATCAGTAATCACAAAAGTTATTCATTAAGCTCTCTGCCCCTTTTGCCGACACCATGATTAGTAGTATATTAGATATCTTCTGTAATAAGGTTTCAACCCCTTCTCTTAAGGGGCTGGACAAGCTTGGACAGGCTTCGCCATAAGAAAGGGATTTTCTTTTGCTTAGTTCCACCCCATTACTCTCCATTTAATCCCTTTTTATCACTCTCAGCAATTACCCCCCCTCCACAGGGTGCTCCTTCTCTGCGTGTTGAATGGCCAGCTCTGCATTTGCTTCGAAACATCTTATTTGAGTACACGAATATAGAGATATTTGATAATTAGGGTAAAAGGAGAAGAGCGGGAACAGCCACAAAGGAGCTCGCGTGTGTTTTCCATAAAATGCTATTTCTGTAGTTTTATGGCTGATGAGGCAGAGTGTGTCTAAAATGGGATTCTTTTGTATAAGGTGAAAATGCCATGAAATGACTGGGATCCTTCTGCATCTGGAGGAATGTCCATGTTGCAATAGGTCTTTGTAAATATTTATACCTGATGACTTAGCAGCTGGCTATTAAGTGCCCTGATTGTTCCTGTAATGCTGCTAGCAAATGGAGATCTGGCATTTAAAGGATGCAGCACAAATTGTTCTGTTGGTCTTAACTTTTGGTCAGAGAATTTACTCAGTGCTGGTGATATCACTGGTGAAACATCCCTCTCGCCCTTTCTTCCTTCCATCAGTGCAGACGGAGCAGTGCTCTCCCTTGTCTTGAAAGGAAAGCAAAAGTGGGAAAAACACACAAAAAAGACCTATTTAGGGACTCCAAAGAAAACACAGGGCTGGTGGTGGCTCAGTGAACGTGGCTGGGACCACCTCCTCCTTGGGAAGTGGGGTTTGGTGATGCCCTCATGGGGCATTGCAGCCCCTCTTACTCTCTTCTTCTTGTGCTGGACGCTAGCCAGGCGACTGCGCTGGTGTGACCTTTAAGCCAGCACTGGTGATTCACTTTTGCAATGGATCTTCTCATGACAAAGCCTTTCCTGCTGTGTTGGAGTGATAATGTTAACCCCTTTCTGGTTGAATGGGGCCAGATAGGTTGTTATGGCTTCGAGGAGCCAAAGCCCTTTGTAGAGTGGGTAAGGACATGGTGGCTTAAAGCAGCTCCAGTGGGGATTGGGACTTCTGGGAGTGGAAATATTCACTGGGGCAACAAAATCTTTTCTTGTGGATCTGGGAGCTGGACCAATGCTCCAGGGCTAGGTTAGGGCTTGAGGAAGACATTCACATCCTCATATTGTCTGTCTTTACTGTGAACTCGATCAGACCCCTGGCATGTAAGAATGCCACTTTATAATCACTGGCTAATGGCACTGTTAAGGAGATCTTGGTGTTCTCCTGTTTCACATAAATTAGTAGTTCAGCTGCATTTTTAGTTGGATTAAAATTAATTGTGAGTTTGCTCTGAGCAGCCAAAGGACTTCAGCAAAGGGACAGAAACCATTAGGAAACCAAACAAACCACAAAGTGTTTCGTTCTGTCTTTCCTCTGAAAGTAACCGCTTTCAAACTTCTCCCTTTGAAAGGGTGCCTCATCAATGGGCTAATCCTGAACCCATGTAATTCTGAAAAAGAAATCTGCCCCTTCCAGGCCCACCAACAGAATCCTGCATTTCATTCAACGGGAAATGAAGCAGATAAAACCAAATCAATCTTAGAAAGCGGTCTGTGTGCTGCACTGCCTGTGGATGGGGTTTTGCAGACAGGAGAAGCAAGTGATTCTCACCCTGCAAAGCCATGCCTATAGAAAAACTGTCCAATGAGTATTTTTAATTACTTGGTCACTCAGAAATGGTGCCAGGACCATTAAAAGATGCTCCACTGCATTTGTTTTATCAGGCTGCCCCTTCAGATTATCTGGATTAACTATTTTATACGCCCATAGATGACATACTTCTAGCATTGTACCCACGTTGTATAAACATCTACATTGCAGGTCTATAATAAATTATATCTAAAATATATAATTGTATATATAAAATATACAATAATATATATACAATATATAATTGTAGCCTTCTGACCCACCATGAAAGTCAATAAAATAGCTTTTCCCAAGAGTATATTCCAGGAGTCTCTCCTTTCCTCTTTCCCTGCCTTTATTTAGGCTCAGTTACTGCTTGATTTCAAGGTGACTTTTTTCTTCCCTGCCTATTATTTGCCTCTGGGTGTTGATACTGCAACCAGTTGAGCTGGAAGGGGATCCCTCGGGTGGGCTAGCGTGCAGGCTGGGCTCAGGCTAACATTCATGATGTTAGGATACTCGTGGGTTTATCTTTCAGACCTTTCAACTTGGAAAGGAAACAAATTTATGTAAAACATCGCGGCTTGGATTTTAAACAAAGAGGATGTACTGTGCTCTGTGTAAGTAGAATATTTACAGTTATAAGGCAGAATGATATATGCCCCTTACAAATAATAAATAAAGGTTGAGTGTTGGCAATAGAATTCATAAGGCTAAAACTAATAATGTAATAGTCTTTATTGAGGAAAATGAAATACTCTTACGACTGGGACAAAATCCCAAAATAAATTTACTGTTTACTGAACCACTGTAGAGTGGTTTAGATGCTGTTATAAAATCATTTTTATCATCTGTGTCAAAGATGTGGGTCAGTAGGGCTGTTCCAGGTTTCCTAGAAAATTTAAACTCAGCCCTAATAGTCACAGTGAGGTTCACGCAGCTCAGCAAGGCTGAGGGGAATCTAGATTCTCACAAAACACGGAGGATGATGGAAACGGGAGTTGATGAACTGGGCTGGTATTGCCAGGTTTGAATTCATGTCTCTAGACGTGCCTTTACAGTATGTCCCAGTTCAGACTAAACCAGCCCGCACATCTGGAGCTGTTGAATGAGGGTGAGAGAGGGGCAGCAAGTGCATCTTGTGCAGGCAGAGATATTCCTCAAGTTTCCCAGTGTGTTCCCAGGTTTAGGAGGTCATAGTCTTAAATCCTCACTGGTGAGCAGGCGTACATGCTCCCAATTAATAGCACTACCACTAACATAACTGTTTGTACCAGCTCCAGCCACTGAAAAATACAATTATCTTTGCCCTGTGGTGTTTCATACTTCCATGGTAATGCAAAATAATGCTTGACATTCAAATTCAGCAAAGGGTACAGAAGGCAAAATGTGTTGTCTTTGTGTGAGTCTTCAGAAAAGGAAGAAACACCTAAACGCTGCTTTGTCTCCAAAGTTTGTGTAGATTATTGATTATGGAATCTATGTACTAGGAAAAAATGCAGAAGAGATACTAAAAGCTGTGGGGGAAAAGAAGATAATACATGTGCAAGTGTATCAATCAGCGCAACCACACCACAATAAAGGATGCCACAGCTCTGGAGAAATTAGGGCTTTTTATTTCAAGAATACAGCTTTTTCTGGAAGAAAAGACAGACCTCCAAATTTGCCATAGGTTAATGCCAGTTTAAGCAGCTGCCTGACTACTCAACAAGTGTTTTTCTCATTTTGGAACATCCCTGCTGCTCTTCCCACAGAGGAGACATGGGGCAGATGTGCGAAACAAAGCAGTCTACATTGCATGCTAGATGCTGCCTGTATTTAGCAGGCAAGACTAATGCTTTGTAAATCTCCCAGGGCTAGACCAGAAGCTGTGGTCCCACTCCTTACCTTGGGGTTCAGTGTGGTCTCAGCAGCAGATGGAAGTGCTGGAGGAAGCATTACAGGGAGAGATGCTACTGTGAGTAGGGTTAGGGTGTGGAATGGGGGAAAGATGAATGACATCCCCATCCCCACTTCTGACAGCTCAGTGTTGATATTTGAGGCTTGCGCAGGTCCACGTTTCATCTGGGTGGTTCTTCTTGTGCTTTAGCAGAGCCCAAACCCAGAGAATGAGACTACTTGGGAAGCAATCTTGGTGTTGGAGGATTTATTACTGCCTCCACTATAGAAGTCAGTATCCTATACAGAAACCTCAAAATGGAGAGTTAAAGTCAGTCTCTGCCTTAGAAGAGACAAGACAAATGGATGCAAAGAACAAGAGGGGCATGGACAGGGAATGAGCAATTCAAACATTGTCTGATGTCATGCTGGTCCTGTGATACTCTTTATTTACAAAAGCCCTCTTTGTCAAGCTGAATATTTAGCTGGAGATGCCTGCAAAAAGAAGAGCTGCTCTGCAGGAAGGACCAGCGGGGCATTGTCTATTCCTAACCCACCACCGAGCTCCATCCTCCTGTCTCAGGGATGAGTTGCTGATGGAATATAATCAGTTGTGCTTATGTGTAGATCACCGGTTTAATCTAAAAGAGCCCTTATCTCCTGCCTTGTCTGCTTGAAAGCTGCACCTTTCAATATGCAAGAAGGAGAAAACACAGTTTCTTCATCTGCCCAAGGTTACACGTCTGCAGAAATGGTCATGAGGGTGATGGAAAGCCATGCTGGTGCTTTCTATGAGTGAGCAAAGAGAGGACAGGATGGCAAAGCTTGGCAGGTACTAGAGAAGAGCAGCAAGTCCACAGTGAAAGGGAAACATCTCATGGGAAAGGTTATCTTTCAGCTGAAGGGTAAGGCTGCAAGCTGCCAGAAGCAGGGCACCAGCTTTATTTTAGCTGTGGACTTCTGCGACATTGGGCAGGTCAGGGAAGGAGCTCAGCTCCCTGGTCAGTGTGCTAGGCTTACTTCAACCTTTTCATCTTATTAAGCCCAAAATTCATCAGTGGCCTGGAGCTGCAGAAATCATGGCATTATTATGGAGTATACAGGTGTGCTTGACACACAGTCAAAAGTGAAGATGCGAAGACCTTGGAAACTTGTGAAGGCAATTTATACATAGCTCATACCCTCCCTGTTCTTTGTGGGGGCGTATCAGTGGGTGTGGATATGAACCTGTGCAGAATATCCTACCTCTATTTCTCAAGTTAAGTCCTGAATCTGGAGGCAGGCTCAATGCTGCAGCGAGAGCTTATTTCACTTGCAAATGCATGTGTAATATCTAGGAGAAATATTTCCTTTGGCTTCAGTGTTTGCGTTGGGCACTGCAGGGCAAGAGAGGTCTTCAGTGGCCAGGATGAATCCTACATCCCTTGCAAAGTCCAGGTAAAGTCCCTACAGGCTTTGACACCTACTTTGGAAATGCAGAGGGGTGCACAATGCAAATAAACGCAACATGTACCAATGAGAAAGGGATATGGCAATCTTCCTTCTGTTGATGTTACGTTACGCAGCCTCACTGCTAAAAGCATGGCTTAGGTTATTAGCCACCACGAAAAACCTGATGACTGTTTTGGAAAGTGTTTTTGTTGTCTAGGATGCCTGGAAAGACTTGCACAGAGAGAGAATCAACCTGGTGACCGCAGATGCTCACAGCCCTAGTTTGGAGGGAGGAAGGGGATCAGGTATGACCAGAAACAGCATTAGCACTGCAGGCATGCTTTGCAGTCCTGCCCTCTAAATATTACTGCTGTCAGCCAAGAGAATGAAGCCTGGATGCAACAGAAAATGATCTGGAGTGCCAGATACGTGCAGAATAAAGCCAGACTTTCAGCAGGGGGACAGATGGACACAGAGCAGGTTCACCCTTGGTATGCATGGGTGGTTGCTAGCAGCACAATGCCACAAACCTGCAGTCCTGTGGCAAAACAATGGTGACATTTGATATTGCGACCTGAAGAGAGGACTTAAAATACCCTGGCTGACGTGGGGAGAATTCTTCTCTTGCCTTTTAACATTGTTCCATTGTTTTTCCCAGTCTTCTCTTTGGGTCTTTCCATACAAACCTTCCTGCTCTCTTAAAATCCACTTTACACAATGAGCTGCTAGTGGGATCACTGACCTTTGCGATTTTCTTGTGAGATGCATAATACATTGCTGATGGTGCTCCATGTGTAGGAAAGCCCAGGGACTTGGGTCTAGCAGAGGAATCTCTGTCTTCCACTATGAGATGAGTCCAAAAAAGCAGAGCTATAATAGAAATATGTATTTCATGCATTATTTTTAATATAATATTTTATATTATATAATATAAAGCCAGACTATTCTCTTTTGTTGTTGTTTTTCATGTTCCTAATCCTTGCTAGAGACTGTTTCTCAAGGCCCTTATGCCTTTTGCATAACTGAGCATGTCCCAGTGCTCGAATCTTGTTGTTTATGCTTTTGTAACACATGGGTGGCTTTTACACAGTGACCTACACAGCTTTTCTTGTGCGTAATGTTATTCTACAAGTTCCCATGTAAGCTACCCTACCAGGACTGGCCAGAGCCTCATGGAGGTGGGTGACCAATTTATTGCGTCTTAGCTGGAGAAATAGGGAATTTGCTGAAACTTGTCTCCTTTATTCATTTGTATCATGGTATTCCCTGTGAAAAGATTTTTCGAGCATCAGAATTAGTAGCAGCAGCCTCGGAACAAACAGGGGCTGTAAAGACTTTCTGTGGTGAACACCAGATAATGGACCCAGTAGGAAGGACAGAGTGGGGAGAAAAGACAAATATTTTTGGGGCCACAAGGCTGAAAATACTCATAAAATTTCTGATTCTGATGTACTAAAGGGGTCTGCCCAAGAGGTTGGAGCACAGTGCTAAATCCCAGGTCATGGGTGTTTTAGGTAATCATTATTTATTGTCATATTTTGCAACTGAGCAAAAAAAAGCTGAAAGCTTTATCATTTGCTGGAACTGTGCTATTTCCTCCCTTTAAACCTTTGAGCAATAGAGATAAAAAGTGAGTGTTACTTGTGATACTGGGAGAAAGAATGCAATATTATATCTGTTACTGTCTGGAAGAGCCCCTATCATCTGGAGTTGCTCTCTCAGCCCCAGGCATGGAGACACACGCATGCATGCACGCATCCACTTAAGAGGTGGAGGCCACTCACTTTTAGACATAGAATCATAGAATCATAGAATAATTGGGGTTGGAGAAGACCTTAAGGTCCTATTTCTTGACTTTCTCTTTTAGGTTGGACAGGTTTCTATTGAGTTGCAAAAGTGACCATCATTTGGCACAACTGCTCCTTCCAAATCTCTGCTAAGCATGGAAACCCATCCAAACATGACAGGCAAGAAGATGCAGCGCTTTCCTTTTGGTCTCATTCTGCTAAATCACTGGCTTATGGTGAACGTTTCCCCTCTGCCCCTTGAGTGCTAAGACTCTTCTTCCTTTGGTGGGGCAGTTACAATGGGGACCCTGTGAGAGAAGATAAAAGCAGATCTGTCTTTTGTGAGGCCAAAGATGCACAGCCAGCATCCCTGCTAGGATGCCAGGATTAGGAGAATACGTAAAAATTCCAAATTTAGAGTGGAGGGCTGGCTTCCCATAAACTAAAGCTGCTTTTTAAAATGAGATGATAGCGAGATAATGCCAAGAAAAAAAAAAAAAAAAAGTTTGCCTTTGTGACTAAATTCTGCTATTTTGCAGCCAACCTTCAAATGGGCTGTTGGTGCAAGTGAACAAACGCTTCCTGTCTATCTGTCCTCATGGGTGGTCGCGTTTTAAAATGAAATATACAGGCTGACAAATGCCTTTACAAAGGCCAGATTATAAACTGTAAACCTACTGTCAGCTGGGTAGGAAAAAAAAAAAATCCAAATGCCTCTTATACCATTTAAAGATTTAGTTTGGCTTCAACACTAAAGCACTTCATTTTGAAGGAGAAAGGAGCTTAGAGTTTATAAATTGTTGTTTGGGCTCTAATAAGCTCTGGATAAGGGAATCTATCTGCTAGGAAACAAATGACCTTCCCAAATTTTAGGGAGCTCTGGGTATTGTTACAAAGACAAAATGCCTTAGAAAAATGTCCCCAGAATACAAAGGGATTTGAGGCTGCTCCGTTACTCTTAACATACAGTTCATGCAGCTGCAAAGGGCAAATCTTAAAGTTCCAGGCTTTAAAAAAGGGTGGAAAAAAGTTAAACATATCAGGGTAATAAAATACAAGCTGTTTAGATTGTCCCCTTCTGTCTAAATCTACTCTAGGCTTGCTCTTGCACACGATTGTCTAATCCAGGCTGAATATCCGCATTATCTTGGCCAAAAAAGTCTCAAAATTGCCTATGCTGTCCCCAGTGGTGATCACCAAAGGGAAGGTGGCAAATGTGGTGGTTCATGGTAACATGGATCCTACATTCAGCATTTTTAATTCAAAACGTGGAGCAAAGAAACACCAGAAGCACCAAAAACCAATGGGCATTGCCCACCCTTGCATCCATGAAATAAAAATCTCCATCAGCGGTGGTGTTTCTGATCTACCCTGAGCAGAGAAGCGCACTGCAAAGCTCTAAACGTTTGCTTTGCAAATGCCATCCATAGCTCCCCTTTCTTCTCGTGCTTGTAAGCACACTTCTGCTGTAAGGTAGGAGATCAACAGAGAGATGAATATCTACATTAAAATGGGCCGTAGTTTTACTTTTTTTCCCACATTCTCCTTTTATTTTGTGGGCTTTGAGATGGACCCCATCTTGCCACAGGATCTGAAGGCAGCAGAATGCACTTACTCTTCAAATTCTTGCTGCATTCCTCTTGTCTAGCATGGCTTGCTGGGTTGTTGCCAGGAATATTGCAGGCCGTGCTGCCCTTTCTGCAGACAAGCAGAGATTTCAGTTGATTTCACACAATCCAGGAAGGCTGGAAGGACGATGCATGCTGGGTTGGGTGGGAAACAGAAAGGAAAAGCGCCTCTTCCAGAGAGTTTTCTGCTCATCTCTGCTATGCCACGTTACTCAGCACTAACCCCAGGCATCACTTCTCATTCAATTCCTGCCCTTATTACTGGTGTCCATATTGATTAGCACAAATATTTGACACTCTTTTCTTGATAAATGAACACCTCCATCCTTTGAGATGCCCACTCTAAATCTCGGAAACCTCACTTTCGGTGTGCTCTTTTGCATTTAGGAGGCTTTTTCTTTAAATACTGCATAGCATCACAGCAATTATTTGAGTTTATGTCCACTTTCCAGTGCCCTCAGAAGGTTTGAATGGGTAAGAGGTGGAAGCATGTACAAATTTCTAAGCATGCTTCAAGCTTGAGGCTAAAGTTTGTTAGCACCAAATTCCATGAAACCTTTGGAAACAGTGACTATTTCAGTGCCCATCAGAATGTTTTAATGCTCGAACATGATTCATGCTGGTACTTGGTGTATTGCGTTTCCCTCCTCTTCCACCCAAAAACCAGATGACAGTCATGCAGCTGCATTAACTGCTTTTGTTAAAAAGGAACAAAAAGTAAATTACTGGAAAATCTTCACAGCGGATCTCCCTCCACCCACGGAGTGGTGGGAATAAACATCACAACTTCAGATCTTGGTGAATGCAGATAAACAGAAGCTTAGCTGATAAGTTAATGACATACCAAAACCAGATTGCTCGAGGACTAAAATTATAAGCAGCCAATGAGCAGAACATTGGAACCCTGACAAAACCCCAAATGCTTTAATGCTGTGTTCTCCTCTCTGAGAGAAGGGAATTGATGCAGTTGCATGCGGTGGGAATGAAGCTGGCAGCACCGAAACAAAATCTCTTTTTGAGGCTTCTTCACCCCAGCATGCTGAAAGGCTCCAATTCTCCTCACCATGATTTCTCCAGTATGTTCCTCCAGTATGTCTCTCTATCCATTTGCACTGCTGGGTCCTTTCTCTTGACTCCCCTTAGCTCATGTCTTCACCGTTGTTATCCCGGGAGATTTCGTTATCTTCATGTTCACTCAGATTGTATGGCTGATGTCTCTTGTTCTGTGTCTTTTTTCTATGACACCTGATTTATGCAACTTCTCTTTCTTTTCAAGCTCATCCCCATCTTCCTCACACCATTCTCTTTCACAATCAAAGTATGATGCCTATTTTCTTTTGGAAAATGAGTATAGTCTCTGGTACCCTGCACCCCTCTACCAGACTGGGCAATTACTATTCTGCCATGGGCTTGTCCTGGCAGTAACTCTATGAGGACAGAGGTACTGCTGGGAAAACAGAGGCTTAGAGAACCAATGGAATGCACCAAGCCACACAAGCACTTCCAGGTAGGCTGAATCAAGCCCCATCATCGACCCATCCTTCACACCTCTTCTTCATGGCTCAGGCACCTAAAAGTGAATGAAGAAAGTGTAAAGTTGGGAAAGAACATCCCCAAGAAAATATTTTATGCTTATTCCTGCCCTGAATTTCCTCATGGTGTTCCAATAGATTGAGGCATGCATACAGATCCTCTCTGGGCTATGTTTTTAGTGTTTCAGTGGTCAAGATATCCACAGAAATGACCAAAAATGTTTTTTGAGGTCCCAATCTTATTTCTGAATAGATCACTTCAGAAAATGTGCTGCCTTCCTAAAAAAATAATAAAGATTTTATAGCTAAATGACAGGAAAGCTGACTACCAGTCTGACCAGTGAAATGCTTCTTGGTTTCACTTGCATTCTTGCTGGAGCTCTGGCTCCATAGGTGAGGATCCAGCTATGGTTATTGAGCAAAACTGGGCTTAAGCACTGCTGCTGGCAAACTAGAGCTGGAAGGTCCTTTTTAATGGAAAAAGTCATAAATGCAAAAGTTATACTAAAATCCAACAACACTTTCCTGGAACAATTAGTTTGTGTTCAGGTTGGGAGAAGTGTGAAGGGAAGATGGTGCTGAGTGGTGACCAGAGCAGCGTTTTTAATTAAGATGTGTTGCTTTAGGGTGACTGTGAGGCATTGACTCTTTGCTTTGCCTTTGTTTGACTCCTGTGACCACATTCAGGACTGGATGGAGTAACTGAGGTTGATTGTGCCCACAGCACACTGGATTTCAGGCATCAATGGCTGGTAAATGCAGAGTTGCTGCTTCTTTGGGGTTCAGCCCTGAAGCTGCTGGTGATGCCCTCAGTCCCCCAGTCATGCTAGCAACAGTCAGATACTCATGTTGACTATCCCAGGACTCCAAAGAGGTTGAGGCGGATCTTTTGCTGTTGGAAAATAGATCCAGCACACCTAAAGCCAGGCACCAGCTGAGGATTCCCAGCTTTTCTCCAATACCTCCAGAAAGAATGTGCAGAAAGAAAACGAATAAAAAAATTGTTCATCTCCAAAACATTCCTCCAACTGCACCCATGGCTTTTTCTGCTTTCTTTCCGCATGGACTATTCCCCCTACTTTACTGTATTTTTTTTTTACAAGCTATCACTGCTGCAGCAAAGGCTCTGTAATATAAATCTGGGCTGAGACATGGAAATGTTTAGCATTTCACAGCAGTTTGCTCAAAATCCTGGTCTTCTGCAGGGAGCTTGTGGTTGCTTATCAAGGCATAGAGCACAGGAGAACTTTGCAGCTCTGAGGAGCTGAACTGCTGCAGTTCATGCATGGGCTGTCACAGGCTGGAGGCAGGGGGCAATAAACTAGGAGCGTATTTTAGTCACCTATTCAAAGAATAGGGACAATTGAGAGCAACCAGCTGACAGGCACACGTTTGTTTTTCTCTTTCTAAAGGCAGCTTGACACCCGTGGAAGGAAGATGTGAATGCTGAGAACAGGTTGATGGGGCTGAACAGGAGGAAGCCATTCACCCTTGATTTATACACGCCTTCAGAGAGCAAAGAGTTGATTCCGCTTGGCCGGGAGCGCTCGGCAGTTCACAGGATCAGGCTGCTGAGTAAATGGGGAATTCATCCAGAGATATCTAGGAAAGACATAGAATAAGCTGCCAACCCTGTTTCTAAAGCCAACAGTTCACTAATTTTAATCAACAGCTGGATATTTTTATAGGGAGTGAAGGGATGGAGGGGTATTATGACAGAACAAGGGAGGTGGGATTAGACTAATCTAACCCAGGCCAAGTGGGCTCTTCCTGCACAGCCGTGTGTAGTGTCATGACTGTGTGATTTAGACTACTGCGCACTCACCAACACTGATAAGGAGTACAATTATGGGGAATACACAGCTCTTTTGTGTAGCCCTCAGCCAGGCTGGGTACCATGGATGTCAGCTGGGGATTGTCTCCAGCTCCGAATTAGAGCAGTTCCCATACCAGGGGCAAGGCTGTGCTGGAGAATGTGTCCTGGGGGTTCTTGTGATGCTACAGCAAGGGATCCTGGTGCTCACGCTGCTCTCAGATGAAGGTCACCCTAACCCTGTCCCTTGCAAAAGTTCAAAGAGAGTTTTCTAATGAGCCCAGTCATCATGCCAGTAAATAGTGGGTGGCAACATCATTATTCACCTCTCCAGGCAAAGTTTCTCCATATTATGACTGTTGAGCCCCTCCAGGGCAGTTTCTCTGGTGTTAATTGTCGTGTTTCCCCCTAACTTCTGGTTCTCTCCTTGTCCTTTCTCACCTTCCGCTTACTCATACCCAGCTGAGACTCATGCCAGACTGTCGCTACCTATAAGTGACCTAAGGAAGAAGGCAAAAAGCACAATATCACCTCGTGTAGCCCCTGTTCAATCAGATACTCCTTCTGGTAGGAAGCATGGGAAGAAATATTTGGAGCCAGATTCTTTCCCTTTATTTTTTTTTTTAATAACCCTCTGATTGGCGCATAGCAGCTTTTGTTGTTGTTTATTTGTGTAGCTTTTCATCTTAATGAGGATGCACGGAAACAATTACCACATGGTTCATTCACAATATCAACTCAAGCTTTTCCTGTCTGTGCAGTGATTTGACTTAGCCACTGAAAATTATCTAGCTTTGCAGAAGTTGTGTTTTTTACTCATTTTTTTAATACACGTTGTACAATAGGGATTATTTTTTCCTGCTAAATAATGTTTGGGGTTTGTACCAGGTGGCTGGAGACATGACACAGTTTCTCCTTTTTGACATTTGAAAGTGCAAATGCTTTAAGAAGATGCATATTTTTCAGGAGGGCACAGAGAGGTCAAGATGCACTGACTAATTCAAGATTTCCTCCAGTGGTTTCCATAACAAATAATCATTTCTTTCTTTATTTAGCTGTACTCACTGGTGGGTTTTCATTTGCATCAAAGCTTTGTTCTGCTCTCACTTGGGCTGCCTCCAGAGACAAAACAACATCACAGGCTACTCCCGGCATATCCTCCAAAGAAATGGGCCAAATTCAGAGCTGCAAGTTGGCTTCCATGTGCAAATCCTTGCATTAGGAATCCTGGAGCGCTGCTTGGGGTGAATTTGCGAGAGGTCTGTGGGCAGTTAATGGAGATTTCCATGGAGATCTAAAACGAAAACCAGTTCTGTTTAGTATAACCTAGATGGATGGGGCAGCAGTGCTATTACTAAGTTGATAACAACTCCTGCTCTAAGACCGTTCTTCTTGTTATTCAGAAGTTGGTTGGAATTTTACCTCCTTGTGTGACATCCTTCCTTACACACGTCTCTTACCCTAGCCTGATTTCATATTCTTATTAATCTTCGGGGAATTTCAATCCTAATAACTCAGGAAATGGGTCTTCAAACTCACATTCAAAAACCGTGGCTAGCTTTTCTGGGTGAAATCCTGGCACCGCAGCACTATGGAAATGGCTGGGGATTTGGCAGGCGCTGGCTTTCCTGGCGACTGTTTGCCCTTTTCCTGTCCCTGCCAAGAGCTGCCCCAGCAGAACAAGGCGATAAGCAGTTGAAAAATGGTGTTTTGCATGGGAGATCTGCTAAGGTTTGACAGCTAACTTCCTTGGAGATACTGGTTTGCGCTGGGTGTGCTCCAGGCCAGGTCACGGGACATCAAATAGAACTTTCTAAGAGACCAAGGACACGGGCATGAGACCCAAGGGTGAGGACAGTGTGTGCTGGCTCCAAGCACCCTGATAAAGGAGATGGACTGGATGGTGTGTAAAAGGTGTAAGATAAAGGAGGAATTGTATTGAAAGATACAGGAAAAAAAGAAAATGAATAGGAAAAAAAAAACAAATGAAAAAAATGGGCTTGAAACTGGACTGCAGACTGAAAAGGAGTCAAGTTATTGGGTGAGAGCAGCCAATATTTAAAAATAAAAAAAGATAAATATCCATAATTGGAACTAACTTTCTGCTCCAATAGCCCAACATGGTCTGCTAGAGAACTCTTCAATGCAAAATTCATCAATGAACACCACACTGGAGACAGCCACATCCCCTCCTGCTCTAGTGCCATAACCACCAGGCTACTCCCTGCTTGGTGTGTGCTTCTCAAGTAGAACCCTTTAGGGTCTCTGCTTGTCAGTCCCAGCCACTGTCATATTTTGAGGGGTCCAATCATGCACATGGACATTTCTCAAGTCTGCTGCCGAAGGCAATTGGGTTTGTATGTGAAATCCATTCCTTAAACTGATGCTGTTGAATGGCTCTTGAGTGTGAACTGGGAGGTGACAAATCACATTTTCAACTTACAGATCTCTGTCCTATCTTCACCTTAGCAAAAACATGGCTATGGGATTGCTCACTGCCTCATCCTTGGTGCTGTGCGAACTGTGGACTTCCATTGACTAGCACTGCACACTACATTCATTTTTATCTGATGCACAGAGACATCTGTTTATCATACATTGCACGTCTGCTAAGCAACTTTTTTCTTTGTCCCGAGGCCCGATTAAAGACTCCGATTAATGTAACTTGCTGGAAGGTCCTGTAGCACAGCTTTTAAATCAATGTCATGTAAACTTTGCTGGGTTAATCCTGCACATCTGAATTCAGCTAAAAACCAACACTGCAAGGTCAGGCTGTACAAATTGATGGATTTTTATTCCTTTAACCTTAGAAGTGTTGCAGAAAGGGTAATAGCAGCAGGACTTGCTTCTTCCAATTGCTTCTTTTTCCTGCAAAACAGCCAGAAGATCTTTTCCTTTATCCTGATATGCACGTACATATAATATATACATAACTATACACATATAAATACATATATTTCAAATAAGAGGTATTTATATCAGAAAAACACTACAAAAGTTTGTTGCTTCTTTTCAGGCATATCGTATTTTTAATTTGTCTTATGCATTTATTTAATAAGGGAAAAATGGATTCTGGTATAATGAATTGGTCAGATAATGAAGACCTTTCCTTTTGCCTTTTGAATTAATTTTGGTGACACATTAAAATGGTTCTAACAAAAAAATAATCTCTTTGAAGACATTTCAGAGCATTTTGTAGCTGGCAAAGTCATGAATGCTGCAGTAGCAAATTAGCATGAACTTGCGGATAATGTACTGTGCAATTCATGGACTAGTTTTACTCCTAGGAGAAGATTTTTGCAGTGTCTCTCTGACTCAGAAGTAACAATCTCTTATCAAAGCTCTTTAGTGCCTTTACCCTGTCACCAATACATATAAACAAAGGATAAGAAAGCTAATTCTTTGTGTGGATAACTTTCTGAAGGAAAATGCAGCCTGTAAAACAGCTTGTGGCAGATCAGCTTTATCAATTTTAAACTAAGGAGTGTATTTTATTTATGGAATTCAGCACTGCAGGCATTCTTGTTTCTTAGTTTGACAATATTTTTCATTTTCCATATCCTATTACTTGGTTGTGTTCAAGCATAAACATTGGCTAATTGTAAAGACCTGCTGGAGGCATTTTGGTTTTTGGCTTGGAGTCCTGCGGCTTTATTTTCTCTCCTTAAACCTGAGAACTTCTCTGTAATAATAATTGTGAGCTTATTCTAACTTGATCTTTTCTCCTGAGCTTTCTTCTTCTTTTTCTTTTTTCTTCTTTTATCCTTTGTAATATTTCTTCTGTTGTTTAATATCAAATGTTAAAGCCAGCAGACGTGTTTTAAACAGCCATTTCTCCCACTGAAAAGAGAGCAAGGCTGACTTTGTGCCATTTTGCAATGCATCTGCAAAGCCAGTGGAAACCAGGAGCTTGGGTCTTGGTCTCTGCTTCAGTGTGAACACCATCGGTGTCTGGCAGGACCTATACTGAATGACAGCAGCCTGCTGAAACCCTACCAGCAATTTAGCCTCTGGTTTGGAAAAGGAAAACACAGTCCAGAAGGCTGTGGTTCCTGCACACAAGGATGTGCCAACTGGACCATCTGTGCCCCTCTGACCATGACCACATCACTTTCTCACTGGTCCTGTTTCTGTCTGGAGCTTCATCCAGCCTTTCTTTCCTCCTGAACTTAGCTGTTTCACCTTTTTCCTTTGTTCTTTCATAAGGTTTATGAAGGAATCAAATGAGAAGTGCCAGGTTTTTAACTGGAGCTCCTTCTGCTGGCAGGATGACCCCTTTGCACAGAAAACTTCTACCGCAAATCCAGACAAGAGATCTCTCTCTTTTTAATTTTCTCTTTACATGTTCTTCTTCTCAACAAAGTGATGACCTTAATAAAAATGGATATGTCAAGTATTAAGAGTGACATGTGCCTGTCACCCAGAATGAGATATATTCGAGCTCCACAGCTCACTTTAAAGCTAGCTGAATCTTACAGGGATCTTTTATCAGCTTTAATGGTTTTGGTATTGAGCCTGACACCAAATGCGGAAATCATAATGGATTCCAGAACTGTGAGAAGCCATACTCTGAGTTTATTGCCCATTATTTCAGAGCCATCTTTATCTCTCTGCCTGCATTTTCTTGGATGATCACTCCTCCATGGATGGTCATTAGCTGGATGATCACCAGCTACTTTTGTCAATGAGGTAGTTTATTCTTGCCTGGACAAGACTTAGAAAGACACAAATTCCTGGCAGCACAATTTCTTAATATATCTGCTTAGTTATGCTTAGGGATGTAAACATTCCTGAACATCTTAGGCACCAGAGATGTCTGAGAGAAGACCAGTTCACATCAGACACCACTTAGCTGCCAAGCAATGCTGTAAACTTCTGATTAGATTGGTTATTTTCTGTTTTAAATAGCCAAAACCCAGTCCTTTAGCTGGGGAAGCCCAGCAGCATCCTCTCCCTCTCAAAGCCCTAAGGTCCTTGTAATTACCTTTGGCTGTAGCTGTCCTGTGGCAATTTCATTTGTGATGAGCCACTGTGGGATGTCACTGGGCTGCTGAATTCATAAACCAGCATTTAAATCATAAGACATTTAATGTGTCAATTGTCTCAATAACCCTAACCTATGCAATGAACTTTTTTTAATCTGAGGTGGTGTAGGATCCTAACTGACATGTATTAGTAACATTTATGCAGAGAAGAAATGTTCTGCAGTGAGGTATTTTTGCTTTAAAGATCTGGAAATATGTTTATAAAATATTCAGTGGCTTATAAATTTGTGTAGGTTTTTTTTGTTTTTTTTCTCTTTATTCTGCTGTTTTCCTTTTTCTTCCAAGGAACTTTTCTTTCCTTTTTCCTCTCCTCTCCTGACTGCATTTCTCTATAACATTGCTAATAAACTAAATTATTTCTTATCTTCATACATAGACTAAGATCCAAAATCCAAGAATGCTAAATAAAAATGATTTTGCAACTTAAAAATCCAAGCTCCTCAAAGCCTTGGGTATTTTAGAGTGAAATTAAAGACTCAGAGTAAAGTCAGGCTAAAACACAGAGTCATCTCCCATCAGGCAAAGAATGTTTCTATGAGATCACGGTTTCAGTGAGATTGCATCTGAGTGAACAACCATGATTTTCTCATTGTTTTCTAGGAAAAGAAGTAAGATGATGTTCTATGGTTCTGCCTAGTCTAAATAGGAGCACTATCAGAAATTAGATGTATGTAGAAGGAGATTTTCCTTGTGCAGGGGCTGAGGGCTGGTGCTGGCAGGTGGACACACATCCTCCTTTCTTGACCACATCAACACCTTCATCCCATGATGATGTCTTGGCTTGGAGAAGAGGTGCTGTGTGTCTGGACAATGTCACTGCATCCACTGCACAGAACAAGTCTCCTCTGTACCTCCCTGCACATTATCCTGTATGTGTTCTCTAATGCAGAAGGAAAAAAGCCTGTTCTGTCCTCAGTCCAACTAGGAGCTGAGCCTCACCAGCCAGTTTTCTCATGCAGCACCAAAATAGCTATTTGCTGGAGATGGCTCTGTGCCATCCTTGACCTAGGCTGTGTTTGAACTGGGCGACCTAGAAGTGAAAGGCTCAGTATCACGTTGCCAGTTCCCCTACCCATCTGTCCTCCTTCAGTGAGCTTCCTTCAAAAGTCCCCGCACACTTCATAAACATCCCAGCCCCCCTCACCCCTCCAGCTGCCCCTTCCTCTAGGAGAAACAGCATTTTGAAGGAAATAAGGAAATACCACTCATTTCTTTTTAATTTTTTTCTTTCTTTTCAAGCGTGTTGAATCCAACATCTGTGATTTGGCAAAAGCAAATCTCTTTCCTCCATCCTGCCTTTTAAACCTGTTGGTGAGGATGGAGGAGTTAGGGATAAAACCCTCTCCTGGTGGATGCGATGCAGTGCCCGGTAGCAAAACTGCCTCTTGTCTTTTGAAGACCAACAATAAAGCAAACTTCCATTTCCTTACCATAACATTGTCATGTCACAACCCCAAGAGCTCCACCTTCCCTTTCAAGAGGCTAGAAAGTGGGACTTTAGACAAAGAAAAATAGTCTCAGGTGGGTTCGCCATGGATCATTTTGACTATATTTTAAACATTTAAATGTCAATGCTTAGTCATAGACAAGACATGATTCTTATCTATCTACATGTGGCTTCCAGTATAAAAAAATTTGAACCCATGCCATTTCCTGTTGGAGAGAGCTTAAACACAGGGGTGACAAGGGCACATCTATTTTGGATCCCTATTTTAAAAGCCTCCAGATATCATAGAAATCAACTGGCACAAACAGAGGACTTTGAATTTTCTTTCATGGCAGTGGCAAATTACGTATATCAATGAAACACATACTTAGTGAAGCGGAAGTGAGCACCAGCAATACTTCAATCAGCTTTGGCATATGTGTACATTATTCTGTTTGATCTCATAGGATGCTGGATTTAGATGATATAATACATTCTGGTTATCTTCCTAAAAGTTGGAGGGACGTAAGGAGATATCCACTTTCACAAGATAAAATTAGCACCTCTTTATTTTCCAGATAAACATTCCTTTTTCTTTTTTTTTTCTTTTTCTCAGGAAAAAGCTGATTACAGTTACAAAGCATACCAATGGGTATGAGTTTATTCATATTCAGCCCAAATCCTATTTATACTATAAAGGAAATAACATTGGTATTACACAGGGCAACTTGGACAGCTGAGATATAGAAATTGCAAGTTCTGCTCAGGCAGGTCTCTTCAAAAGTGCCGAAAGCAGTTATTTTCCAAAGTGATGGTGGAAAACCAGAGATTTTGCTTAAAAATGGACAATAGCACCAGAAAATGGTCTGACCACATCAATTCTGTTATCTGACTGTATATTTTGATAACATCGTCTTGGAGCTATGAGCTTGAAGTATAAAGCACAGACTTAAATTTTGGGCACCGAAGATTCAATATATTTTCCTCTGTACCCAGTCATCTCAATTTATTTCGCACTTATCACAAGTACCTAAAACGCTACCCAGATCATTGCACAAAACTCTTGTTTATGGATAAATTTGATGTTTTGGATCAGCCTAATGGAAAGCTATTTTTGTTAAGTCAAAACATAGACCTCTTGGGCACGGGAAACACGTTTCTGGGTAGATCTGTGTGAATAACAGATTGTTTGGTTCACTTGCCGCTCCAAACAATTGGGGGAGAAAAATGGTTTCCGGTGAATTAAGCCTTTTGTACAGCATGGAAGGCCTTAATGGACCTTTGAACTTTTTAAAATAAAGAAATACATTGCATTATCTGCAATGCTTCATGCAACGTCAAAAAGAAAGGTGGGGACCTTCAGAAGTCTTTTGACGGTGAGAACAATTCAGAGAAATCAACAAAATATTTTCAAAATGATTCAATCAATTTGAGTTTCTGCATTTCGATTTTTGGGGAAAAAAATGTATTTGAAGTAGTTTTGCTGTTATTTTTATGAAAAAAATTGTCTTGCTGGGTTGGATTTCATGCTATTGGTAGACTGATCTCCAGATATGCATACACACTCGGGTCTTATTAGGGAACGTGACAATAATATCGGTTTTAAAAACATGTCTTCTCAGAGTTGGTGGTGGAAGTAGGTACTGAGGTCCCGTTTCATACCCTCACTAAGAAGGGTCTTTTCTGCAGTGCTGGGTGGGAGACCTGTGGTTATTGGCAGAAAGGTCTTTTAAATACAGGCACCAAGAAATTTATAACAATGTGTGTAGAAACTTTCAATGTCGACAAATCACCCTCACGTTCCCATTGCAGTTGTGAAATTAAGCAGCAGAAGATATGATCTGTTGAAATATTATGTGTGGCTTTATCAGGATACGATTTTCTACTGCTCTCCAATGTGAAGCTTTCCAGTTTAATACACGATGACAGAACAAGATGCTTTTACAGGGAGAAAGCTAGATCATTTTCAAGACCAAGTTTAGCAACTTCTCAAATGTCTGTTGTTGTCTGTCCCATTAATTGGCTGTATGGCTGCAGTTTGTGTGGGCTGGCCATTATAATGTCAATAAATCCAATGACTGGAAATGAAATTTGATGCAAAACAGGGCTGAGTGGTCTGTTCCTGAGAGTCTGACCATGTGCATTGGTCATGAGATTTCAGTGGACACCGTTGAGCGGCCTCATACAGTATGAAAGTGATTATACCTGGAGAAGAGGTCCAGGAGGTAGCTTTTTAAATTGGATATCACCAAAGAGATGCTGATTAATAGTATTGAGGGTTTCATGGAGAAAAGGCAGCTAAAGAAAGGGTTTTTTCGCCACTCACCTCCATGGCCCTGAGTCATTGGAGGCTTCAGCATTTCCCTGCAGGACACAAACAGGAGCTGATTTTTCTCCTGGAGATTTTAGTGGAAAGAACCCATTCTGGGGTGATCTCAGCATGCACGGGGCTGGCAGGGAAAGCAGAGAGATGGAAGAGAAGAAATAAATCAGATGGAGAGAGAACAACCACTGCAGGGCTTTGAGAAGGATGCAGACAGTGGGGGGGTCAGGGCAGGATGCACGGTGGGTCCAGCACGGCTGCAGCTCACCCATCACCAGTGCTTCAGTTCTGCTTGAAAAGCCCCAAATTCTGCATTATCCCTATCCATCCCTAAAAATAAACTCCCCAAAATACCCTCCCTGGAAAAGTCAGTGAGCAGCAGAGCGACTGGAGAAGCTGGGAGGTAGCAGTGTGTGATGGCAGGCCAGCACGGACAGATCTTATGCCGACATTGGATTATTAATAGCGGGAGCACGCCATGTGGTTCTTTTTCCACTCACGCCGATGGCAACTGTTTGTCTTCTGTTGTCCAAATTGTTCAATTCATGGCGGTCTAAAAGTTGCAGTTTCCAAAAGAGCTCACTGTAGAGGCGACTGAGCGGATGCTTAAAAGTTGCTTCAATAGTGGGGTATATTAAGACATAATTACCACATGCATTAAAAACAGAAGAAGTTAAAGCTAGTGTGTACTGTGCAAGACAAGATCCTGCAAAATATACAGGCTCCATTCCCCAGAATTCAAACCGAGGGGGATAAGAGGAACTTATTGTCCATACATGAGTGTTTCTGTACGTCTGCAATCACAGCCTTTGCATCCCCCGAGAGCTCAGATTTCATGGGGGAAGAAGCCGGATCATTGAGCCCTCCCAGCAAAGAGCCACCGTTGCTGCAATTAACTGCAGAAGCTCAATTTGGGGGTTTTCTCATTAACCTGTCATGTCAAATGCTGTATGATAAGATGGTGAAAATTGGGGGGGGAGGAGTGGCGGTGGAGGGGTAAAAGTTCATTTTGCAAAGCAAACAAACAGCAAGTCACTTGATTTTACTAATTATCCTAGCCTGTGGCTCTTTGAGCCATTATTTTCTCCCCCCCATCAGCGTATGAACTGACAAGATAAGATAGGAGCTGGTATTTTCTAAACTATCCTGTCTGACGGCATATACAGATAATATGAGGATTCATTTGCAAGAGTGTACAGAAGATTAATTGATTTACTTAACGTTAGAGTAATCGCTTATTAGAAAAATAACTGCTGGCCTTTGTGGGGATGGGTGTCAGGGCACACCTTAATGCCTCTCTCCAAGCTGTGCCCTAGAAGGAGCTTTTTGGGTGAGGAAGGGCAATTTATGTATGATAAGGGGAAAATTATATGTAATAATGTGAAATCATAAATGCAGGATTATAAATTCTGTGTCTGAGCCACAGCCCAGTGACACCAATGGGTGGATAAGAGTTGCACTGTTTATGGAGTGTACCTTTTATCTATATGTTTTAATGATATATTAAATTATGAACTACCACTGGAACACTTCTCAGTCCTGTAGTTTCCCTGAAATACTGGTAGGTAGGGACTTAGCTGGCCAAAAAGTTTGAATTTCACCAGCAGTAACTATCTAGATCATATCCAGCCTGTATTCCCTCTTTTTGAGGTCAAGGTGTTCATTTCACTTCAATGCAAAGGTCTCAAACGTTATGACAGATGTACAGTAGAAACCTGAACGTGTCCCAGGTCAATGAAATCCAGAGATGGGGAAAAAATAGGCAAATTTGATGATCATGTGTTTTGCCAAGGACCTTACACTAAATCAGTGTATAAACGTGAAATATGTACTGCTTTAAAAAGATAGCTGTCCTATTTTGTTTTTCCATCCTATAATAACTAAATGGATGTTTAAGCATGTGCTACCTTTATAGGGTGCCTTTTATGAGCTTTTAGAGCTGGTCCATCCTCACTGGGGGAGAAAAATACACAGGTCGCAGCAGCCAGCTGCCATCATTACTGTTAAAGACATAAAAATCAGAATGTTGACTTCCAATATCAAATTTTAACCCAAAGCCAGCGAAACGTGTTATGTCAGAATATGGCTGGATCTATAAAGAGCGTCTCAGCAACATGTTGCAGCTGGTGCTGTGTATTTATAGCATTAGGAAAAAAAGATAGGAAAGAAAAAACAAAACACAACAGCCAACACACACTGGAAAGAGTAGAAAGCATTTTAAACAGCAAACTTGTCAATGTTTTTCCTTGCTGCCGAGCCGGACTATGGGTCGGCACTGGTTTAGATTAGCCATGTCCCGTGCAATTTTGACAGTAGCGACATGAACCTGCAGCGCATGGATCTGAAGCAAAGATAGGAGGAAGGAGGAGGAATTCAGGGAATGTTTTTCCTCAGAGCGCTGTGGAAGCGCCGATGGTGGGACCGGGGCTGCGGTGACAGCGTTAACACTTCCCAGAGCTGAGGACCCCAACGCTGGAATGGCATTGCCCACCCTGAAAGTGAGAAGGTAAAGTTTATTTTTTCTATTTCCCCCCCCTTTCTCTTGCTCACTCTCCCATATACAGAATGCATCAGGACCACCAAGGGTGGCCTTTTTCTTTTTTTTTTTCCCCTTTTCCGCGATGATGTACAATTTGCATTTGTTAATAATAAAAAAAAAGTCCTGCCTGAGGTCATCCACCTAGATTTCTTCTTCTTTCTTTTTTCCTTTAGACAGGAAACGGGTTTCAGATGTTTAAATATTAAAAAGTAAGGCCGCTAATCTCCCTACCGATTGAACAGGCATTGACAACTGTCAAACCTTTTCTTTTTATTACTGGCGTTTGAGCTGAGTTAGGTATTTGCATAATATTACGCTTTTAAGCAGAAAAAATAACTGCTAACATACAATCTCCCACTTTCTGGATTTGCTTGTGAACACCAAACAAAGCTGCCTCAGAACTGGCAATGCAGCTTTTAACCTACAGTGAATCACAAACTATTGGGCTTATTGGAATGAACTCTTCAAAGAAGGTAGCTTGAATAAAACTGCAGCTTCAGTGGTGTTTCCAGACAGTGTTTGTGTCTGTGAAATGCGCATGCAAAACAGCAACTTCTATCTTCCAAGGGACTAGTGATAAATAGGTGAAGTTCAAACTGTGTTTCTAGATTTCTTTTTACTGTCAGCAACACACACTTTGAAAATTATCCAAATAGTTGCTGGTTTTATTTCCTTCTTTTAGCCCATACAGGAAAGACTGATAATATTCCTCTAATATTTTCTAGAGCAGGAATCCCTTGGTGGGCACTGCAGAAGATGCTTGAGACACTAAGCAATGTGGACTCTGCTTTGCCTCTATTTCTGGTGGGGCTTTGACACGGCAGCAGCCACTACATGGTTTTTCCCAGCAGCTTATTACACGTTATTCACGTTTCTGATGTGCGTGTTTTTCCCATTTCTCATTTCAATTGAGCACTGCGCTTTTTGCGCATCATACAGAGTCCAAATCCAGTCCACGATGTTCTAAGCACATGAAAATAAAATGAAATTAATAAAGTACTTCATTAACAAAAAAAATAATAACACTTAAAGTTTTTGAGTTAGTTTTCTTCTGCTGCAGGTAAATCCTGTGGATTCTCCTGAAGATTTATCTGGAAAAATGCTGCAGGATCATACTAATTTTCTATTAAAACCTATTATTTTAAGAATATTACTGAACTGTTTATATGCAATTTTGATAATGTTTTCCTGTGAAGTAGTTAGAAAACAAGCAGTGAAAAAACACGTATAGCATTTAATGACTGTGCTGAAAGTGATCAGAGTGCTAAGGGGTAAAACTGTGCTATTCTAGCAAGCACAAACTGAGCCTCAGAAAGTATTTTCCCTTCTGAATAAAAAAATCTAACTTTTGAATTCACTTTGTACGTCCTAATTAATGATAATTTTTCTTCCTAAGCCTTCTAGAACCAAAGCCAGGCTTCTGACCTGAAATGAAAAGTCAGCGATAATCCACCATTAAAATCTATGCTAAACATACACCGTATTACAAAAAATAAATTCAAAGAAAATGGCTTTATTTACACCATGTCAGGAACCATGGAATGCAGTCGAGCTGGTTAATTCTGACTTGGTTACATGAAAAGTGAAATAAAGTCATACATACAAATAACTTTAATTAGCATAAATTTTCTGTGTGACGGCAATTTGTGTCCTTCAAAAAGAAAAAAGGTGAAGATGCAGAACTGCAGAAGTTGGTTACACCTCATTTTAGGGCAAAGACTAGCTGATTTACATCGCAATTGAGAAAGGCGCACCAGAAGCACGAGCCTGACACCCAGTTCCCAGAGTGAATAACCCCATTTAATCTAAAATATGTATTTTGGGTAATTTTAATAATTCAGTCAATCAATTATTATTTTTTTTTTTTTCTAAAAGCCAAAAAATCTATATCTTGCCAGCACGTTACAGAAAAAGCCCTTCATCTTGGCACATCCACTGTAACGAATGTCGAAGCCTGATGAGCACCACAAATACATTGCAGAAACGTGTAAATCGAAGGCAGTGATATTTTCCAAAAGAGCACCTGGAAGGTGTAAATCACAAATATTGTAAACACATCAGCTGGGAACATACGACAGGCACACAGGGTTGCTGTGAGCCCAGCTCATCGGGCTTTGGAAATCCAAATCGATAAATCAGGGGATGAACCTGAGAGTCATAAACAGTTCTTTTACGAAAAGGAGATATTCTCTGCCCCTGCAGCCTAACAGTGAACCAGCAAAAGATGAATTTGTGACATTTAGAAAAATACAGGAGATCATTTGCAATAATGGGGTATTTCAAAAAATGTTGCTCAAAGGAATTCTCAAAATCAAGCGTATCTTCATTTTATTTTCATGTTTTATTTAAATTAGCAGCAAAACTAATAACACTATCAAACAATTTAGCTATTTTTTTTTTCAGTATTTTTTCAGGGACTCATTTTTGCCTTTAAGCTTTTCAGTTTTCAATAAGGTACAAACCTTATTGACAAATACAGTTACACACCTATATTACATCTCACATGTACATTACATTTCACATCTAAAAATGCAAATCTTATTGACAAATACAGGTGCACATCTATCCTATATCTCACATCTACATTGCATTCCTCATCTACATTACGTTTTACATCTACATTTTGTTTTACATCTGCATTACTATTTCACATCAACATTATATTTTATATCTACATTGTACTTTACGCCTACATTGTGTAGGTGTAAAATTTACATCTATATTTACATCCACATTATGTTTTACATTTGCATGACCAAAAGTCTTGCAGTGAAGCAAAACAGATAGAGGAAGAAATCTGGAGGGCAGATTGCTGCAAAACAAGCACTGCAAAGGGAAAAGATGGCAGGACCAAGATCCTTGTTCTGCTGTGCTGAAAAAGCAAAAACTGGGGTTTTCCCTTATGGCTATCTCTGCGGACTGAAAGAAGCCCTATTAAAATGCTATCTTCTGGAAAGCGTCATAGAGGCATGAGGTTGGTAAACATCATAAAAAGAACCCCTAATAAAATTTTTATTGCTTTACATTTCTGTACATTTTATGGCCAGCGCGGGGAAAAGCAGCCGCAGCGATTTCTCTGCCTTGAAAGCCGGCAGGAACGTTTTTCCTTGCTTTCTGCTCATCAAAATAAATATAAACGCTGAAGCCTGTTCATTTCTCAGGCATTCGGGTGAATTATTCCACGCTCAGAATAAGCCAAGGGGAAAGCTAAAGGCTAAAAGAACCTCGCAGCGCTAATCTGTATGTTATAAACAAGTATTGTCCTTTTTGGACAGAGCAATATTTTTGTGCATCAAAAAAATATACACTTTATTTCATATCCATGTGTGCTGTCTGGTGTAAAATATGCAGGGGAAAAGCTGCGCATATGCACACTAAGTTCACCTACTTGTTACAGCTATTAAGCCTGTTGGCCAACGAGGGCTTTAAAATTGTTCCCCAAAACCTAGAGTAGACTTTTGCTTCCTGAGGAGATATTTATAGCTTCTGAATGAATCAAGTCACAAACAAAAAAGAAGGTAATTGTGCTTGCAAGTAAGTATTTAAATATTTACATTTTAAATATATTTGCTGCCAGCTTCTGTTAGCAAGAAGAAAAGTAATTTGGGAAATTGCAACCCTTCCTATTTCCCACATTTTTTAAGATAATAAATGCATATCTGAATTTAGCATGCCCTGAAGCTTGGCTGGCCAAAGTTGAAGACAAAAAGTGAGCCCTGGCTAATTACTCACTAGAGTAAGAGTTCTGCCAGGGAGGGAGGGCTGTGGATTTTGGGAGGTAGTGAGGATAAAGATGCTTCTCCTTTAGGCTGGGAAGCCCAGATCGCTCTTCCCCTGCATGTGAAACCAGCCACTGGCCAGTGGCTGTGCTGATTTCTCACATTATGACCTCAGACTACAAAGCCTCAGGATATGGCCAGTCTGCTCATCTTTGTGCTTGTCCAACATGTGTGTTGGCGGGCATGTGGCCTTAGTCATGTTTCCCCAAAACCCTCCAGCACAAAAGAAATGATATTTGGGGTCACATAAGTGATGCTGTGCCCTGTACCCCAGCCTTCACCTCATCTGAAGCCAAGCTGGAAAGTCCAGGGTGCAGGATGCATTGAAGCAGCAGAGGAGTAAGTAAGATGTCATGGAGCAATGTGGTAGATGGGATCCTGCAGAGCCTGGTCTTGGATGGGGGCATCATCACCAGCACCCTTCCTTCTGCAAGTGGTCAGCCTTCAGTATCCTTGCAGTGAGTGGCTTTAGTCTTGCATAATTGCTAGTTTCTTCTGCTTATTTTCTTTTTCTTATTCTTATTCTTATTCTTATTCTTATTCTTGCTGCGTTTTTTTTTTTCTCTTGGCTTCCTTGGCATTTATATAGCCAGGGTTTTTCCCATGCAAATTTCTACCTCCTGATCAGAATGAGGAAGGAGGCTTGCTAGAGTCAAGTGAAAATTGAAACCAAAGAGGTATTTTAGGCCTTTTCTGTTGCTGATGGCTTTTAGTCAGGATCAATTCTTTCAACTTTTTCTGATGCAAGAAGCCACCAAAATCTCTTCCAAAAGGGTGTGCTGAGGTGGCCAAGTCACACACCACCGCATGCTCAGCACAGGCAGATCCTATTTCCTGCTCATCCTAGGATGGCAACTGAATTCTGAGGTTATTTCAGTAAAACCTGACGGTTCATAGCGTTTAAATACAGGTCTGCAGGAACTAAACCTTGCGCAGATAATTTTTCATAGCCTTGGACTCCTTTAGAGAAGTTCCTACCTCTCTAAGAGATGTGACAGATGCCTGCAAGTGTGTGATAAAGTAGCATTGATGGATAAAGGTTTGTGAAGCCTTGGGAGAGCCTCTGATGGAAGCTGCAAGGGGAGCTGAAGGTATTATCAATACTATTAATCAAACCTAGTAAAAACAGATGTGATTTCTGTTAGCCAGGGAAGGTGTTTCCTTTATAATCACCCATCCTTTTCTGCCTGCTATGTTTCTGCTGATATCTAGAGGAGACATTTCCGTAGACCAACAGGTCAGCATCTCTGTTCTGTCCTTTCTTCTTGGTTCATCTGATCTCCAGGCTCTTCCTTTTCTGCGAGCTGGTACCACACTGCAGGCATTGGCCTGTCTCTTGCCCTCAGATTGTTCACTGTATTGCTGCAACCAAAATTCATGTTAGTAAAATAATCCTGATGACACAGTTCGTGGTCACAAATGCTTCATCCCCTTCCTTACATGATGAAGGGGAAAAACCCAAAAGACCTCTACAATGATGTCAGACATTGTTGATTTAACTGAGTTTTGGTAAATACGTTCTTCAACAAAGGCTCACCACAGCAAATTGTTCCTTCTTAAGCCTGTGCAAATGGCATAAGGGTGCAAACACCAGACTGCAAACCATGCAAGTATGTGGTTCCTCATGACAGCAAGTTTCCTTCTATAATCCAGTGGTTTTTAGTGTTTGAAGGTTTAGCATTGTTCAATAGGTGCTGCTGTGGTTTTTATCCCCAGGCTGATTATGCCACCAAGATTAGATGGGGAAGAAAAGAACAGAGATCTCAGCCACCACCTTTGCTTCCTTGTGCAGTTACCAAATGCTCCTTGCCTCAATTTACAGACATTTTGGGGTAAAACATAGCTCTGTTAAAATCACTGGCAACTTTCCCGCTGGCTTCAGTCTGGCTGGGATTTCACTCTCCTTGCTTTACTCTTTGTCATAGCCTGCCGTGTGAAAAGCTTTGGTTAGGAGCTTACCAAAGCAAGAAAATCAGCCTAACTCTGGAAATACTATTGTTTACTTTAAAGCACATTTTGTTTCCATTTTGGTATAAACATAGATGAAGTGAAAATCTGCTGTTGTGTAGGGCCTGTCACTTCAACAGCAGTTCAGCAGAGTTTCTCATACGATCTCTCCAGCCTATGGAAAATCATTCTCGGGATGCTGGGCTCAACGCCGTAAAGCATTGCATCCTTTTGATGCCCCTGCAAATCAGTTAGAGCTTCAAGTTGCTCTGCCTTGGACAGTAAAAAAAGAAGATTGAATAAAACATCACCTCTTCCTCAGAACAGGCTGAAACTGTGCATCCTGCAAGGAAAAACTTCAGAAAGGTGACACAGGTTTGTGTTTCCAGCAACATCTATTCAATTAGAGCACAGGATCATATGCAATGTGGAGAGTAGGAAAAGCAGACCACTAGGAAAGCAAGAATGGAAAATGGATGTAAGCCTCTCAGCTTGCTGAAAGGCTTTTGTTATACCTTAATCTCTTGTTTATTCAAATTAAAATGTACCTGATCCTTGGACAGGCAGAACAAGCCAAGTCCTGCCCTTGCCAGCAGGACTGGCACATGTGCAGCAGGGCCCTGGTTTGGGTTCTGTACTGATGAAGCATTGGAAGAGCTGTTGGAGAGTGCTGGGAGAGCTAATGTGCAGCTTTAACCCATTTTGACACCCCCAGCTGTGCTTTGCAGCCCCATGTTGCTGCCTCTGCCCCTCAGACCTGTTGGAGCATTGGGGGAAGATGTGGCTATTTCACTGCACATTTCCTGGGTGCTATTCCCAAGACATTATTTTGGGAAGAAGAGTGCTTTTCGCAGACAGACCCTGCCTTAATGCCCAAGACCTGGCACTGAGAAGCATGCACGATTCAAGGTGCTATGGAAATCTGTCCTAGGCTGGAGTATTTTATTCTGATTTTAAAGGGAAGACTCAATTTTAACATCGTAAATTCAAACAGTGGAAAGAACAATCCATAATCCTCAGTTTAGGGTTTTCTATAAAAAGTCAACCTGGTTTAAAACCAGCATCAGTGTAAGGAGACCTCATCCTGTTGGATATATTTTCTCCTCCCTGCAAATGCAGAAACACCATGCTGAAAGGCACATACCCTAGGCTCTGTAGACATTTATATGAAGTTATTGTTTACAGATCTGTCAGAGATTTAGCTTTGATGATGTAACGTTGGCAAATGTCATATGTAACTTCCCTGACACTGTTTTTCTAACAAATGGCTCTTTTTCTCTGCCTGGACTAGAAAAAAAGAGTTTGAAAGGACTCTGAATCTTAAAGCCATTCAAGCTTTGTTCAACCTCTACCAGATTTGGTTTGGTAAAATATCTGATCTCACACTACAAAACTTGCCTCCTGGAGAGTGCTGTTGTTGCCCCAGGGCTATCACTTACATGAAAAAGCTCCATTTTATTAAATATTGTGCAACACTGATTAAAACTAGAGGTAGAAAATAATAATGCCGTACTTCTGTTGAGGGTCCCACCACGAGATGGCAAGGTAACACACTGAGCTTTTTGGGAAGATCTCAGGTATCACCAGTGCTGGTTCAGGAGGAAGGAAAAATCTGCTAAAGAAGGGACAGAGGAGGAATTCAACCCTGGCTGAATGTCTGGGAGAGGTAAATTCCCACCATGCAACAAAAGCTGGAAAAATGGGGTGAATATAGCAGAAAACAGAGCAGAGAAGGAGCCAGGAGGGCAGGAACAGAAACAACCCAAACTGACTGATCAGGAGTTTGGCATCTGAAACAACCCAAACTGACTGGGGTTTGGCATCTCTTATTTTAGAAATAGAAGCAGGCCATCCTATAATAATTTCTTATTTTCTCAATAGGGAGGACACTGCATCTCAAAGAAGCGCCTCCAGCCTCCAGAATACCTCCCACAGTTACTCATCTGGTATCAATATGCTTTCCATGTTTTAGGAGCTGCCACAACCCAGCTGCTTCCAGCAGGGCAGGGGAAGGCAGGGGAATGATACAGGTAAGTTTCAGCACCAACTTGGTCATCCCTTTGCTGGGGCCATGTGCCACAGATGCCACTTTGCCCCAGGTCAATGCTAGAAAACAAGCCAAGGGCTCGCCAAAGCCGGGAGAGGGAAAGCTGGGGAAAATGAGGGTGAGTAATTCAATAAAGATGTGTGTCATTAATGAAGGGCACACGCTATGAGTGTCTTTAGCAACTTTATGGGGTTGCCTGACAGAGCTTGCCAAAGTGGGACCAGGCTTGTGGTGGAGGGAAACAGCCCTACGGCGACACTGCCCACAGAATGCAAACCAAGACCAGGGGAACTTCCTTGGGTTTGACCATCTGAGGCCTGCAAATGAACTCTTAACTTCCAAATATGCATTAACTTAACCTGCATTAAAACTGTCTTGCGCTAAGCAATCAAGGAGGAGCCCACAAACACTTTGGAGCTGTTTTTCAGCATGCCAAGCCTGCAGGGGATGGCATCTCTCCACCGGCATCCAAAGCAGCCCACATGATGGGGTGGTTTTGGGGAGGAATGTGTAAATCAAGGCATGCCACATGGAGATGCTGGGGTCTTCAGTTTTAATCTGCATGGTCAGAGAGGATCAGGCTTGGTTCATGAAGGACAGGGCTTGGATTTCTCCATAAAGAGCAGTTCAAGAGCTTGATTGCTTTTCTTAATTAGATGGGGGGAGGGGGGTGCAAAACAATCCTCCTAAAGGTTTGTAAAGGATTCAGGGACCTGCCCACCCCCAGTGGACTCAGCACAAAGCTGAAGTGCTGCTGGTGGGAGCAAGAGGGTGTTTCTTGCTTCCAGCATCTCCCTTCTTACCTGTGGGAGAAAGAATCTTATCAAACTCTCCCCTTCATTTCTCTCTATAATAATAAAGGCTCCCTGGACACTGTCCAGAGCTGAACAAACTTGGGACTGAAAAAAAAGCCAACAAAAACCAACCAGTTTGGGCTTCAATTTTATTTAATTAAGATTTCTACCCTTAAAAAGCATGTTATACTCGTTTCTCGACAGCCATCCAGTTTTAGTTTTTCTTAATTGTTATTATTTGCTCCAGCTCATCAGTCCCAACAAACAGGAAATCCATTATTCATAGCAAAGGCACAGCAAGATGCTGCTCTGGCTGCGTGTTTTGGGGTGGAAAATAGCTCCTTTCCCTCCTGGACTTCATTGCCCTTGGCCTGAGACAAGTTCATAGTTAGTCCTTTGCCCTACGATGATCTTGGTGGCAACACAGAGCTCTTGAAAGCATTTTAGCTAATGCAGATCTAGCTAATCTTAATAGGAGGAGATAACTGAAGGGAGAAGGAGGATGATAGGCAGTGTCATCATTGGTTTTAAGACTGGTCTCTGGAAATGAAAGAGTTTCACCTCTTAAAAATGATAAAAATCCACTGTTTTCAGTTTTGGAGTCTTCAACACCCAGGAGAGGAAAATCTGTGTGTTGCTGGGAAGTGATGCAAACATCTTTCTTCCTGTGTGTTGCAATAAGCTCATTATTCCAGCATGGCAGGGGCTGCGCCAAAGGCATCATGCGTGATGCACCTCAAATATCTAAAACATTAGTATTTTCCTTCCGTTCTTTGCCGCCTCCTAAGCTGTCCACATATTGTCTAAAATAATAAATTAAATAAATAAATTCTGCATAAATATATATTTCACTAGTGCTTGAAATGAAGGTTGGCTCCATTGGCGAAGTTGAGCAGCAGGTGGAAAAAGACCTAAGGAAGGAGGTGAGCCCAGTGTAATGAAACATCACAGAAGCCATCCATTCCGATATTCATTGCACTTGAACTCTGCAACCAGCCACTTGTGTAGCTGGAGGACTTGGGAAGCCGTGTAAATATTAGGTGATTTGTCACGTTTACTGGTGGCTGGAGATCTTTTGACTCACTCATCACTGGAAGAAGATGACATCCATCACAAAATTTACCCTGGATGTTGCTGCCCATGCTGCAGGGCATCCCAAAGTGGTGCTGGTAGGGAAAGGGAAAATGGGGGGAAAAAGTGGCAACTCTCTGAAACATGAGGGAACCTCTTCAAAAATACCACCCCTGGGCTGGCTGCCTCTTGAGCAGGATTTTCTTTCAACTGTCTATGTTTCCAAAGGACATTTTCTCCATGACTAGTGTTTCTCATTGGTTTCCTGATGCTCTAGTGAAGATGCTGGCATTAAAAGGAGAAAAGCAAGTTGCTTCCCTCTGCAAGTGACCTTTCAGGGGTGAGATAATGCTTTTCCCAAAAATGCATATTCACTGCTGCTGGGCCATGGCCAAAAGCAGCCTCCCTGCTCTTTCTGGAGGTGACAACAATGCACATGTGTGTCATTTCCTGGTCTCTGTGGAAATTGCAGGACTGATATTCACGGTTGAAAAAACCCCTCAAACGGATTTGGAAAGTCAACACCCACCTCTCTCAAAGACTCCACTTTCCAGATTGCTTCATTCCTATGTCAAGTGCCTCCATGCATCTTGGTCTCCACTGCCAAAGCTGTATCCTCCCCCCCAAAATGACTCAGCCCCTCTCTGTCCCACTGATCACTGTGGGAGGGAATGGCAGCCACTGAAGTGATGGGTCAAGGATGTCTCACAACCGCTAGTCCCCAACTCCAACATCTCACTGGAGGTCTCCAGGGCATTGTTTCTGCAGTAAAAAACAATGTTTTAACCTAAAATATTCCCTAGATTATGAAAATACAACCTGGCAGGGCTGGATGTCCCTGACACGCCATGCAAATAGTGCATCAGTTAGAACTGTCCTGCATCCAAGATTACTCCGAGGCTCTTTGCTCCGGGACCTTCTTCAAATGTGCACTCAGTGAGGAACAAATCCTCCTCACCGTAGCACAGTATTTGGGCTGTTGAAGAGAAGGGGAATGTGCATCTAGTTGTTCATTTTACTAGTAGGACTTCTTGGGTAAAAGAGTATTGTGTGTGGCTATTTTGGGGGCATTGTGCTCCTGGAAAAGCTCCACGCAGTAGGAGCCTGAAAAAGGAAGGTTTGAATCTCTTCCAGTTGCTCTATCTTGTATCACTGCATTTTGGCAAAGCACGGAACAAATGAGAGGCAAAGTCAGATAAACAAGCCTAAGGTAAACATTATCTGCATGTATATCCTGATTTACAATGTACGTGCATCAGTTAAAAATTTACTTGAACTTACCACAGTGTTTTAAGTAATGTTATTAAGAATGTAACTTCTTAGGAAAACTCAGCCTGTTTTTAGCCCAGACATGCAATTAGGGGAATTAGTAACACGATACGTCATCTTGAAGAACACACAGATACAGTGGTCAGAAACCTCATGCAACCCTCTGGAAGGAAATTCTGCTTGCAGCATATGTGAACACTCTCTTACAAGCCTCCTAATTCTCACCGAGAAATAATCCAGCCTCTGAGCCAGCGCACTGCCTGTTCTGAGCGCTCTGAGGAGGAAGCTGTAGGTTTAGTGTTCTCCTTTTGGGAGGGGAAAAGAGGCAATGGAAAGGTCTTCATCATGTTCACGTGCGGTGGGGCATGAGGAATCTGCGGTGGCATGGGTGGAAAGAAGTAGACTTTGTAATTGACAGCTCTCTCCTCGAAGGCATGCAGATGAGATCAGGGATTGGTTCACAGGTCTTTGTCTGTTCCAGTACGAGACAGAACCCACAGGGAAGTCCAGTGTGAGCTTTGGGATGGGGTTTGTAAGCACATTACATAGTACTGGCATTGGAGAACAGCACCATGACTTTGAAATATTCTGAGTTCCTGCACCAGAGGCATAAATCAGGTAACACCTGAGCCCCCAAACTCTACAGCAACCCTTGGCACATGTTTCCGGTTTTAGGCTCTAAAAATCTGGGGGCAGGTCAGGGTAAAGACAGTATTAATTCTTCTAGCTGCTACCACTGCAATGCATGGTCTTGCATCATCTCCCAGAGCTGTGGCTGTGCAGCTCCTTTACTCTGGACTGTCAGGACCCTGTCTACTCTTTGGACCACAGAAAACTCCAGAAAAAAAGCAAAATCTCTCCATCCCACCTTCTTTCCAAGAGTTCCCGAAACTCCAGCTGAATTTCAAGAATTCAAGAGGCTTTTGGCTAGTTTGTGTAAGCCAGAGCCCAGATTATTGGTTGTTGAACCAAACCTTGTGAACAAGCCATTGAGGTTTCTGTAACGCTAGCAACAACCTTTGCTTTTGGTTTTGTTTTGCTTTAGGTTTGCTGAATGATGACCTGTTCCTGCTATGTGGACGTATGTGAGGACAGCTGAGAGGATTGGGACCTTCTCAGTAATAGCTGAGAATGACAGAGGATCCTGCAAACATGCTGGAAAATATGAGAAGGCCAACAAAGAATGATTGGAAAAAGACTGATCCAAGAAGGTTATTTCTTCTTTCTTTTTTTTCTTCCCTTAAGAAATAATGCATTATCTGGAAACCCCACTTTATAGTTTGGAATTTGTTTTTGTGTTAGTTTCTTTCAGTGACCTATTCTGAATAAAGAGCAACCGCAGAAACTGTACACCAAAGCAGCAGCAGTGGGTGGCAAATTTCTCTGTTACCACAAATATCCTTCTATACTTGACAGTCCAGATTGAAAGCATTTTTTTGTTGATGTTTGAGTATCTCATCTTCAATCAGTCTCAAAGAGGGGCAGAAACTATCAGCTTGCTGGTTTCTTGACCCAAAAAGATTGCCTCACAAAAGCCTTTATGACCCATTGCAGAATGCCATGCCTAGGGCTGTTCTGGTCCGTGGGAATGGTTGTCATCCCCCCCTGCAAACCAAACGCCAGATTTGCGAACACTGTTGGTTACCCTGTGTGGGATTTCTGCATAACTGAAGTTTTCAAAGCAAACATGGGTCTCTCACATGATGGACATGCCTAGGGTTTAGTGACATGGTTTAATGGTGGGCTTGGCAGTCCTGGATTAAAAGTTGAACTTAATGATCTTAGAGGTCTTTTCCAGCTCAGCTGACTCTATGGTTCTATGAGAAGTGCAAAGTCACTGCATTTGTTTTAAACTTCAAGTACTTGGCTGCAAATATCTCAGCCAGAGATGCTTCTACCCAAGAAGAAAGATCCGTATCCCCAAAAATACGTATTTGCACCTCCAATCATGCACTGTCCCATAGATTTAGTATATGCATATATATTTTTGCAGCTGGGGTGTTCCACACACTGTGGCACGGAAGCTCCTTGCCACTCATTCATGCAATACATAGAATACTTGAGTTCTGATTTGTGCTGGCATTTTTGCAGTGCATAAACACACCACCCTTCCCCTAGAGACCCAGACCTGGCTGAAAACCTGTTGGGGCTGGTGTCCTCCCACAACATCTCATTTCTAATACCAGACTCCCCCATAACAAAAAACATCATCCGCTTCCATTTGCAGATGTTCTTCTGCACAACGTCAAGGCTCGTCCTTGAACAAGTTGTTGCTGCAGAATAATAAAGCCACTGAAATCAACTGCTTATGACATGTGCTGCAATCCAGCCCTGCTTCCACCTCCTGTTTTGTGCAACCCAAGTGCACTTTAACCGAGCTGCAAACTTTGGATATCAATACAAAGAGAACCTAATCTGAGACAAAAGCAAAGCCGCTTGGCGAGGGCCTAGCAAACATGACTGAAGGGGAAATAACTTCACAGAGCATTAGGCTGTTGCTTAACTTGGGATTTTACTGGAGGTGGATCCTTTTTATTCTTTCATTTGCACATTGATTCGGAAAGGCTGATTTTCCCTGGCTTCTCTTTGTGGGCCTCATGTTGAGTCCAAAATTGAATCCGGGCAGTTAAAAATGTAACAGGATACATGCTGTCCTCGTCTATTCCCTTGCAGGCTCTTCTACATTCACTAGAGTTTATGGTGAGAACAGCTTTCAGCTTAACAACAGCTCTCTGCAGTCGTTTATGCACGTAACTTCAAAGCTTGCTGGTCCAGCTTTGCAGCTGCTGTAATTGCTCATCCTTAGCAAAACTCTGGATTTACCCAGCTCTCAGGTGGTCCCCTTGTAGCTATTATTTTTTTGGATGATAGGCAGTCAAGCCCAGCACAACCATTTATTTTTTTAGGGGATGAGATATCTTTATGGCCCCAAAATGGAATGGGAAACACGGTTTCTCCCCCAAGCCCTAAAGCTTTACCAGTATAACTCTCTGGTTGCTTTAATAATCATACTTGATATGATCAAATAGCCACAAGTATGATTCATAGCCCTCAGTATAAAGGAAAAGGATGAAATTTGGGGGGCTAGGGGAAGATTTTTTACACCAATAAATGGAATTACTTGATTTTGCTGTCTAAAATGGCTAAAACCTCTCTGTGGCTTGGTGTAAGTACTCTGAATTGTCTTTAGGAAAGCATCTCCATCATTGCTTTCTGTAAGAACAGAAAAACCCATTAAATCAGGTGTTTTCCACCAAGTCCTGTCCTCTTCCCTTTGTTTCTCCTCCCACTTCGGATCAGCGCAGGGCTGAGATGTGAGCCCTGTGACTCTTGGGATATGATGTCTGAATCTCCAAAGAGGCATCTTGGAAATTCCAGCCTCTGTCAGCAAACAGGTTGCTGCCCTTAGCTCTCTCCCTGCCATGCATGCAAAAAGGTGTGGAAGCCTTATAGAAGGCTCCATCGTCAACAACATAATTTGGAGAGCTGGCAGCTCCCATAAGGCTGAAAACAGCCCAAACTACCCTGAGCATCCTTGTCCCTATGCCAGCACCAGGCAGTGATGCTCTGCACCCCACACATCCAAGGGACAATAAGGACAGTGTGGTCTCTACCCAGCGTTGCTTGTCATCGGTGGATGGCGATACCCCATTTTGACAGAGGTGTGGGAGAGCTCTGTTAATCTGCTCGCCAGATCAGCCCTTTTTGTTGTTGTTTTCCATGAGAACATAATATGTTTATCTAGCTTTGATTTTTTTTATTATTTTTTCCTTTGCAGCTCAATTAACTGATTATTATTTTCATCTGGTTCCCTCTGAAAGGTGGGATGAAGCCCAAATAATAAAATTGGATGTGAGTGTGTGTATGTATTTATAATTAATAGGTTTCATACTGAAAGATGCGGGCTCCCAAAGGAACGTGTAAAGAGAAAATGCTCTAAAACTTGATCTTTATTTTAGTTTAACCTCAACAATTTCCTGCAAAGTAGAAGCGGTGATACAATACGGGGTAGATCAAACCAAACTCTAATTCTCTTCTGCTTCGCATGCCAAATGTCATCCCCTTAAGATGTGCTTTTCTCCATCTGGTGATTTTGGCTTCTCTGTGTTCCCTGTTAGTCTTTGGCCGTTTTGCTAAAATGTTTATGGTATGACTCAGAATAACAAACAAAACATGCAGGACCTTCATTCAGTCAAGCACAATACTGACAATAAATGGAGCTGGCTCAACCAAAGGATTTTATAGAGACCCCACTAAAACCCAAAGGAGAGAAATAAATCAGCAACTGACGTTTTACTTGATTTTTCTATTTTTTTTTTTTAAAGAAATCAGAACTGTTTTCAGTGAAGTTAGAACTTTTCCATGTTTTCACCAAAACAAACAGAAAGCAGGTGCGCGCTGAAAGAATTTTGGCCAGGAAAGCACAGAGAAGTGCATATGGGTGCATATGTGTTTGCCTGTGAGCTTTTACAGCTAATGGGCTCAGTTTTGCTTTTAGTTATGTCAATGCACATTTCACCATTCCCTTCAAAGAAAGCAGGCATGGACACCTACAGAGTCATGGTAAAGGGAAGCCAGTGAGAGACATGCAATTGTTTTCTGGTAGTCTGTGTATTTTAAGGGTTGTCACATCCCATCCAAATTCTCTGCAGTTCAACATTGTGCTCTGCTTGCTGAAATTTTGCTTCAAAACCAAGAGCTTTTCCTTGCATTAAATATATATATTCCGTCAGAACAGAATGAAAACACAGCCTTATTTCCCAGTAGTCCTCAGCCGCATTTTTGGCGATAGTTTGGTTTTTGCTTTTCTGATTCAGGGCTTGGTTTTACCACAGTGGTGAAAGGTGGTTACATTCAAAACCATGTGAGTTTTTCCATGGTTTTGCAGTTTCCTCATGGGAATTTCTTCTTTTGTCCTGTAAAAGCCTATTTCCTACCATTTTCTATGCAAGCCCAGGGCATCGCTGTCATTGCCATCGCCACCTAAGGGTGCTGGCCTGAAAGTAGAGGCAGTATTAGTTTATTCACTTGGACAAAGAAGCACAGACCTGTGAGAAGAGCTATTAGGGCAGAACACAGCTTCTCAGTGATGGATGGCACAGCCAAGGGCAGGCATGCTGCAGAGCATCTGCCTTGTGCCAGCCCCACCGTGTCCCTTCTTCAGAGCACCTATGAGCTGCTGAGGGATGTCTGAGTCAGCACATCTTAATGCATGGAAATCCAGAGTGTTTAAAGCCTCCTGTATGCATGACCATAAAAGTACAGCAATTCCACGAGCGTGGATGCCTTATACATGTGAACTGCTGGAGGGAGGTTGCCAGTTTGGCACTTGGCAGCCAGTGCCTGACACAGGCAGTAAAACCCATTTGTCACCGAGAAGCATATTTTATGTCTGTTTATAGAAATCCTAATGCCTTCCCCCAAGTGAATGGGTCTTTCTGCCACAGACCTGTCGTGCTCAGAGGGAAAGCCAAGAGCAAGGGCAGAGATTGAATAGAACTGGTACTGCTGCCATCAAAAGGGGTGACATTCAGAGTCAGGGAGCTTTGCAGAAATCCCCCTCCAAAAAGCAGCCTCCCAAGGCAGCCTGTGGCTTCCTGCAACCAAAAGGACCACTGCCCCTTCCTGTCTCAGTCCTGTCCTCCTGACATGGCCATTGCTTTGAGAGGGTCACATCTTTAATGTCCCTCCCATGAGGGATCTCTTCCTTTCTGCGGAAAAAGCAGGAGAAGGCCTGGCTTCTGGCCCTCAAAGTCTTTGAGAAAAAAAGAAAGCATAAAGAGTGTTGTTGAAAAGCTCCAAAAGCAGAAAAAAAATCACTGCTTTCCGCTTCCCCGGTATGGGATTTATTAAAGAAAGCCCTGGGACGTGAGGAAGGAAGAGCAGATGGGGTTTGGTACTTTTGAAGGCTTTATTTACCTGAAGGCTTGGAAAACAGCTCTGCACCATGCATGATCTCAGCCATGTAATGAGTTGCAGAAGAGCTGGCTTGCTCAGGTGAACATGGGTTTTTGCATCCATCACATGCAGTGCAGAGCTCTGCGCTCAAGCACAAGTCCTTCCCAGTTAATGTCACTGTGGGTTGTAGCTGAAAAATGTCCCAGTTTCCCTATGTGCCATACATGTTGTTCAGGAGCCGGGACTGCCTGGATGAAGGTACCTACAGCCTTCAAGCCGTGACCTAATAAACCTCTGACAAGTCATAGCGATCAATGTTACTATCGTTGGCATCCAGACAGGTTCTGGAGTGCTCTTGTGCAATCCAACACCCCCGTTCCAGATCTATTTCTTCCTTCTCACCTTTATAACTTGTATCATTTAATATAATTGGATTATTGATAATCCCAGAGTTTAACCATATCTCCATAAAGGCTAATACATCAGGTGTGTGAGAATTTACACAGATGGCTAAATCATCCTGTTTGTGCATAAACTTCTTTTTAAACACAATGGAACCCAACCAGATTTTAAAGCCATGACTTTTAAGCCCTTGAGTAGATTCACATAGTCGCTGGTGTTGGGGAGGATGCGTGAGATCCCAGATTGGCTGGATGAGAAGCAGAAACACCAAAACATGGTTCAGATGTGAGGGGCCGATCTACTACTGTCCTGGGGAGCAAGATGAGGGCTGTCCTTAGCAGCACTGAAACCTTGCTGGAGTGTATGTTATAGCCCTGAATACTTCTTTCTTTTACTGCACGTTTATAGATGCACAATTATTCACTGGGCTTGATTGCTCTTGCTTTAGGCAGATTTATTGCACTTCACTCCTGGTGGACATGAGCTTTTTCCTGTGGAGAAATCAAAGAGAAGGAAAGCAAGTCTGCTCCGCAGGAAAAGCAGACTGCAATGAGGTTTGCTCATACACCACAGTGCAATGGCTGCTGCCTCTTTGGACCTCTGCCTGCTTCTACCCAATGGGACTGGAGGGATCCATGGCATTATGGGCTTAATTGTGATGTTGCCAGGAGCTCTTGCAGAGGGAAAGAGCAAGGAATGATGGTGTGTGATTAGGATCAGGGTTGCTGCTTGGAGGCTGGCAGGCTTATCCTGCCTGGTCTGCATCTTGCAGAGGCTCCCAACTCATCCCATTTGCTTGCTCATCAAATTGCGCCCCTTCTCATCAGTGCAGGGTTAGCTCCTGCTGGAAATCAGGCTGCGCAGTCCCATCTGATAAGTGAATTATGTGAGCTCTTTTGTTGGAAAGGGTTTTAAAAAGACAGAGAAAATGTGGTTGCAGACTAAAGAAATCAGATGAATTTTCCTTAAATTGGGAACCAGTTAGTTAAAGGGGATGGCAAAACTACCAAGGAAGTTGTAACTGTATCTATAGGGTTTGGCCAAGGGGTTCATAATCAGAGGGATGCTTAAAGGCTTCCAAGCTGATTGAATGCATTTCCTTTCCTCCATCTAGGACTGCTTTGAGGTTGATTGGGCTCTCAGTGTGCAGCCAAATTGTGCTTTAGAATGATGATAATAATGGAGCATGGAAGCAAAGAAAGTGCTATGCCAAGGGTTGAATGGAGCAGTGTTTTTAGGAAGGAGGAATATCTCTCATTAGGCCAACTGCAGTGGCCAGAGGGGAGAAGCAGGTAAACATTCGGTCTTGCAAGTTATTTATAGGGGACTTTAAAGCATCGCTGGGATTGATGCTTTTCTCTCTGCATCTTGCTCTGATGTCAAAACACCCAAGCACCGTAGCTGATCATCCTCAGGGTGAGCTCTCCCAGACTGATTTCATCCAGCATGAATTTCTTCCTGTGTGTTTCAGTTCTTCCAGTAAAAGGTGGTCACGCTTCATATTTACAATCAGTCCCCACTTTTATTCCTGGATGTTGTTCGGATGCATTTTCGTATCGCTTTGGACTCTCTTCTTTGGAAAGTCCCCGTAGAAGTATTGGTCAGAATGAATAGCAACCGGAAACAATAAAACGGAGAAAGATAAAATCAGGAAGAGTAAGTTTTGTTTATAGATGTGAACAGCTTTTCCAGTAAACCACCATATAAAGAGGTTTTCGAGCTTGGAAAGTCTGAGAATGGAGTGGTTGGGAAAGCAACTGGACTCAGAGAAGCTTTGGATTGTGGGAAAAAAACAAAGCAAAACAGAGAAATAAAGAACATCACTTTTCTCTTGAGAGTGTTTGCTAATGAGAGATAGCAGTGAGTCAAGATGTGCACATCGTAGACGTGGCATTGCCCATCCCTGAAGCCAGAGCGGAAAAGGGGTGATGCTCCACAGAGGCAAAAAATGTGCTTTCAAAAAGCTGGTTTTTGACTCATTTTGAGCTCATAAATGCATTTGTATAGTGCAAACCACTATATGGGGGGAAGAGGAAGCAACAGAAGTGGCTGCTGTAAAGGCAAAATGCACTTGAATTTATGTTTAAAAAAAAAAAAGGATAAAGAAAGGTATGATTCAGGGTAAACTAATTACCATGAATGCCCCTGCTCACACATGAAGAGAACTAGTATTAATTTCCCAATTATTCAAGTAATTCCAATTTAATTTGCAAAGTTGTAAAAGGAGAAATACAAATTATAGCATTTCCACTTGCCTGGCATTTACATGAGCTCCCTTGTTACCCTCTTTATGGTGTCTCACCTCAAAGTCTTTTCAGGGCATGGAAGGAGAGGAGGGAGCAGCTTTTCAATCAGCTTGATTGTTGACATAAAGCAACAGTAATGAGGCTTTACCTCTGGTAAAGCACTGTTATTTTTCCTTTGTTATTAATTATGGTGATTAATTAACCTTCAGACCCCTGTGGGGTGGCTTTGCCTCTCCTTGGCATTCAGATCCAGCGGTCTGCTCTGAGTTGATGTTTGTCCGTATTTCCTGTGGTGTGGGAAAAGGAAAGATGTTCCAGGAAAAGCAACATTTTACTGTGACGGATAGACCTGGGCACGGGATGGAACCAGGAGAAGATCTGGAAGGGCCTCCCAGTACTGTTCAAAGCAGGGGCTGACTTCCAGCCTTTCCTAAGGCCTTCATGGCCGCCAACTCCCATTCTGCAGGATGTCACTAGGGAATTCCACTGCCCTGCCAACACTTCCCATGAAAAGCTGATGGAACGGATGTTTTCTTGCTGCTTCCCAGATAGGCTTTTAGATGCTGTTTCATCCTCCCCTTCGATCTCACTGCACTGTGTACTCCTTGCTGACAGAAGGAAAAAGAGCTGGAGATGGCAGGGAGCTTTGTGCTGCCAAAAAGGAAGAGAGCAGGAGATGGAGGAGACTTACGTGGTGCCAAGGAACACAAGTGGAAGGCCAGTGATGGTGCTGATAGGTTTGACATGAGTGCAGCTTGGTGGCGATCCAGCTGCACCAAGAGCACAGGAGTAAATGTGTGTGTCTCCATGTGTGTGAGTAACTATTAAATAAACTCCTTTTCCTTAGAGGAAGGGGCTCCATGACTAGTGTTGGCTGGGGATATCATCAGAGTGCTTCGCAGGGGGAAACCTGAAGTGAAAGGAGAGAGCTTTTTCCTATAGGGAATGCACCAGGATTCAATCCCTCCTGGTTCGTCCTGGCACACTCACACAAAATACACTTTATCGCAGTGCTTAGAATTCCAGCACAACTAAATAGGTCATCCCTTATGCAGTGCCTCTGAGCATCACAAACACAAACCTGTTGGACTGGGTTTGCTGGATGGAGCTCATGGTTTGTGTCCTACACTCCTTTGCAGGAGTTGAATCCCTTCTGCTTCCAATCTAGGATGCCTTGTTTTCCCAACATCATTTAGTCAAACTTAGATCTAATCAGTGTCAGAGCATTAATAAGTGTGAGCCTTCGCAATCCTAAGCAGCCATGTAAAATGCTGGATACAGTAATTTTCCCTGTTGGTCTTTCCGCATCAGGTCCTGAAATCCCCCAGTTAAGTTTTGTACCAAGAAATGAGTAATGTTCATTGCAAACTCATGTTAATGGGACACTTCCAAGGTCCTGCCTCCCACTCTCATGACGCATTAAGCATGAGGGGAACAAAGCAAAGCCCATGTGCAGAAGGAATGCAGAGCCTCTGGATCTGGGAGTCATACCATGACACTCACACACCTCCTCATCTACAGCCATAGGTGGGTGACTTACAGCCTTGAGGCTGCTTTCCCATTGACCCAAAAAAGGTACAAGTAAGGAAATAATTAATACAATTAATAAAGCCCTCAGTTTCTGGACTCTTGTTCTTTTTAAGTCCATCAAACCAGGAATAGGTGCCAGGAATATGGTTTCTTTGCGGGCAGGTAATTCCATCTGTAGATGCGGAAAAGCTTTCTTATCACATCCTGGGAAGCATCTGGTACTGGCAGCTGTCAGGGACAGATATAGGATTACACAGGACATTTATCTGGCTGAGGAATTTATATGATCCTAACTTCATCCTGTTTGCAGCATCTTAGGAGCTAAGCCTGAATAAACACTTTGACCAACTCTTGATCAAACTAGAAGAGAACAGAATGAGAGCAGGAAGGAGAAAATTATTGCTTTTCTTCAAGGGTACAAGCATCTGTGATTTAAACAAGCCCAAACCAGCAATGTTTTTACATCAAAGGGTAGGGAGTGGATTGTTAGGAGGTATTAACCCTCATAGCAAGACCTGTGCATCAGCCCCAACTGAGCAAGGCATACACAACATGGGTAGAGGGGGTTTGTGTTGCCTTAAAGTGACTGTAAACCCTGTGTCAAGGCATCAGACCAGGAATTCACTGGGATGGGAGCAAGGTCTAGGCATAAGGGATGCAACAGTCACCACAACAGGGGCTTCGTCCATGTCTGGTGTTGCTGTAACACAAATAGGGACAAGAAATAGTTAGGGTTTGAGAGTGGCTGCTGCTGAAGTCTTGAATCTCCCCATGGAATTCCTCCCTCATGGCATGCTTTCTCCCAGCGTAACACAAGAGCTGGTCCAGCTCCCCATCAACACCTCCTGCTCCCAGACACGGGCTGTATTTCCATCCGACCCTCCTCTCTGCCTATTTCTGAGCCAACAGTCTGCTCATGCTTCACTTATCTTTGCTAGGAAAAATGCAATTTCAAAAGGAAATCTGATGCTGTAGCATCAGATCGGATTCAGCAGCCTTCTGGCATCCTCGGCTGCTTTGAGCCCGTGTCAGGAGGTTTTCAAAGGGGCCTGAGGACTCCCAGCGCACTGCCTGGCTCAGTCCAGTAGTCTCACCTCCTACAGCCCAGCCCGTAAGTGTGTAAGGGCTTATTGTTGTTTTTTGTGATTATTAATATTATTACTGTGCTTGTTCTGGCACAAAAGCCCTTTTCTGTTCTTTTTCCCCACTTCGAATCTTGGTCAAAGTTTAATTAAATTTAGAGGAGCAGGAAAACCCACATAATTCCGAAGTAAATCAAAGCAGCGGCTATTGCCGGGGGTGGCAGCTCTCGGTGCTGTCCCTGGTCGCAGCACCAGGGGGACCGGGGTGCTGCTGGGGGGCCAGGCTGCTGCAGTCTTGCTCCGACATACCCCTGGAAACGCAGATTTCCCGTTGATGGAGGAGGGAGAACAGGGTGGCTGCGTTTGGGGGATGCTATAAGGTGTCCAGGCGGGAGGTGAGGAGACGCTGCAGCCCGGCAAAACGAAGCCCTTGTTTGTCCCTGGCCGTGCGGTCAGGCGCTGTGGGTGGGAGCAGGGGGGATCTGTTTTCCCAGGCTCCCTGCCATCAGGAATTACTGAGCTGCCATGAAATGGGAGGAAATATTTCATTATAGGCACATGCGCTTCAATTTCAGATGATGGAAACTTCAGGATCAGCTTTCCCTCCACCCGCCCTCCGTCCTTCCCTTGCGTGTGCCTCATCCCCGCTGTGGTGAGATGATGCTGGGCATCCCCAGAGTGGTCCTCCTCACCCCGCATCTTCCTGGGGGACCAGGGCATCCTCCTTGCATCAGGTCTCCCCTGCAGCCTGTTGAGGGGTGCAGCCCCATCTGTCAGTCTCCCTATGGAGGGGAGCAAAGCAGGCTCGTTCCAAATGCAGACCTCAGTCCTAAAGCTAAAAAGGAAAATGAGGATAGACAAGATGCAAGAGAAATGTGGTCTGCGGAGAGGAGGGTGCAGGAGAAACCCCCCTTGCCAGGCTTTGGAGGCTGCCAAACACCCTGGTGCGTGGAGCAGGGAGGTAAAAAGGAGCTGCAAGGAGATTTCCTTACGGGCTTGCTTTTGTTGATTGAAAGTTCTCCATTCTTGTATGGCACCTCAGGGCTTTCAGTGCCAATAAGGATCTCCTATCCTTGGGCAGGATTTCTGCATGGGAAATATCCCGGGGTCACCAACACAACCTGGTGGAATGGAGGGGTTTTCCCCTAGGCTTTTTGTCCAAAACCACCGGGTTTATCCCCATTTCATCCCCCCCCTTACATTGTAGCCAAACCAGAGCTCGGAGCAAAGCGGTGAGAGCCGGATCACAGGAGGGGATCGTGCCTCGGGGGGCTGCCAGCCCCTAAGAGCTGTGGGGGGGGGGGGCAGGATCTGTGCCCCCCGCCTGGGCTGCGCTCGGGGGTGCTCAGGGCAGCCCCCGGGGGAGGCGGCGGGGCCGAGCAGGGGCCGCGCTGGCTCCGCGGCGCCCGCCCGTGTCAGCGGGGTTAATGCGGGGGTCGGGGGCAGCGCCTGGCGCCCGGGAGAGACCCCCCGCAGGCCCCCAGCCCCGGCTTCCTCCGCTATCCCCCAGCCCCGGCACTGCGGGGATCCCCGCGGCCGCGTGGGAAGTGGGAAGGAATGGCTGAGAGGGAATAGGGATAGGGATAAGAACACGAGTAAATGTAAGAATAAGCTGAAGAATAGAGAAAAATGTGTGAAAATGGGGAAGAAAGGAAAAAGGGAAAGGAAAAGGAAAGAGGAAAAAGGAAAAAGGGAGAAAGGGCAAAGGGAGAAAGGAAAAAGTGAAAAGGGAAAAGGGAAAAATGGAAAAGGGAGAAAGGTAAAAGGAGAAGGGAAAGGAAAGTAAAGGGGAAGGGAAGGGAAGGGAAGGGAAGGGAAGGGAAGGGAAGGGAAGGGAAGGGAAGGGAAGGGAAGGGAAGGG
>WYDI02022119.1:0-31669 GCA_009867235.2 Psittacus erithacus | reverse complement strand
TGCATTCTTTCGATTCTCCTCCCCATCCCTCCGGGACTGGGGGGGGTGGGGAGAAGGACAGGTTGTGGGGGGAAAACGAGCAGGCTACATGCTCTGTCTAATTTACGACTAAGCTTAAACCACAACACCGTACAACCCAAAAGGTTCAAGTTTTTGAAATGTCCTATTCCCTTCTATATTGTCAACATATTGTTGAAAGTCTCAGCTGCTCACAGAACAGTATTTAAAACCAACCAGAAAACTGTGTTGTCCAAAACCCTAACAAGAGTTCAGAAAAAGACATTGTCAAACAGGAATCAACATTTAAATTTTAAGTCTACCACTAATAGCAACAGTGAACTCCATAAGGAAGAGAAAACCCTCCCAAAACAACCACCACCAAACCCAAAATAAAAATGCCCAAGCAAACCATAACACAGATGTTACTGTTAAGTGTTAGAATAAGTCAAATGCTTTTCCTTCAGAAATCAAAATCCAAGTTAATACCCACCCTCCATAGTAAGTCACCTGGATGGTGCTTTAATGAAAAATTGCAGCATATGTTAAACACTTCCCATCAGGACTGCCAGACTAGCAGAATGTAAATTAACAAAATACTAGCAGAGAATCTAGGATTTTAAGGAATCTGACTTTGGTTTTATCTGTAATAAATAAAATTTCAAAATCTTGAATATCTATAGTTCTATCTTAGAGCACCATCGCTTCTTGACTTGCCATCCAACTTGAATTCACCTAGAACATTCAATTCAGCTGCTGCAAGGAAGCCCTTCTAATAACTAGTCATGGTAACCTCCATGGTACATCTTTCCTTTGTGCAATGCTAAGTTTCATTTCAAAAATAAAAGTAACAGCATCTTAATTTAATCTAAATTCAAAAGTCATCCCTGGATTTTATAGGTCTATTCATTGCTCATTCAAGCTCATACAGACAATTTCTTAGAAATAAGAATTTTCTTAATAGATGTTGCATGAATTTATGTTCAAATACTACGACTGAACCTTACATGAAAGTATGACTTCCCTCAAGATAAAACAAGAGGTAAGACCCATAAGCACACACACAAACACCGTTTTCTATTTCTTATCTTTGCAGACCAAACTCATGGTGATTTTAAGTGCTAGCAAGACCAGAAAGCTCAGCAGCTGTGTCCTGTTTTCATACCCAAGTGAAGTAATCACAGAAACTCAAAAACACAAAAGTACAAAGTGAGCCAGATATGAGTTTAAGAAGTAAACAGCAGGGAATGCGCTCAAAGTCTTGAATGCGTTAGTCAGGGTTCGTATCTTTGGCAAATAAATTACTTGCACTTAATTCCAAGTAACAACTCCCTTGACATATGAAACTGCATGCCCAGACCTGCGAGTTTTATATTAAGAATAGACATAATTGTGGGATTAACCCTGTCAAATTAAAAGTAATTACTTTCTAGTTATGTTTTTACTATTCTTCCAATAACCAATTAAAGTATCTGTAATTGTGCTTGCAACACAACTGTACTGCAATACTCAATGTTGTCTAATTTAACCTTGTGAGTACTGTATTAGAGTTAACACCCGAAGAAACCCTACCGCTCTTCATCTTGGAAATCAGGCCAAAGGCTGCTTTGATATCAGTACATTCAATAAAAGTCCAGACCTCACCCTGAGTCACTGAAGATGAAGAGTAAAGACATTTCTTAAAAATACGCATTCACAGAATCACTGAGTATTCTTAACATGTTACTCTAAAAGTTTCTTTAAACATTATAATTGAATTTATTCTACAAAAAGGAACTGTTCCAGGTTGCAAAGAACACTTCTGATTATTCAAGAATGTCAATGGAATTTTTGTCTTTGCAAAGAACACTTCTAATTATTCAAAAATAATGTCAATCGAATTTTTGTCTATGAAATATAAACTATTTATTACATGACAGGTTTCCTTCCTTCAATCTAACTGTCCTGAAAAAGTACTTCAACAATGAGTCCACATGTTTCCAAAAAATACTAAAAACTCGGAAGCATGAAACAGTCTAACATCATTCAGTCAACGTATCTTCTAAACACTGATCTACAGTGAAACTGCTTAGCAGCTTATGATTTCCCAGACTGCCTACCTTGGTTAGTATATTACATGTTTTGAGACAGATTCTTAAGTAACAGTCAGGTATGAAAATAAATCTATTTTACGATTAAGAAACCAGTAAGGATTTTTTTTTTTTCCCCTATATATATGAACACTTTTTGTTAAAAAAAGAAACCAAAACACCACTTCCTTTCTTTACTGACTCCAGTAGTCACGTCTATAAAACAGAAATAAAGAATTAGACAAATAATTTGTTCTTCCAACCATTTTGTCTTTTTCACCCAAGAGGAAAGCAGAAGGATCTAATCACAGACTGATTTTCTTTCTCACATTCACAGATTTTTGTCCCTTTTGTTTTCACTTTTAAGCAACACTAGTCCGTTGAAATAATCGTGTAAGTGTCATCTTAAATCACTGAAAAGCATATACAGAAAGCCACACTTTTTTCTGCTAATTGAGTTGATCAAGACCAACACAGGTACAGTCTCTTTTCTCCTCCCCAGTTTTTGTCTGATTTTTCAACTGCACTAGTGCTGATGAAATAGGAAATAAATTGTGGGCCACAGAGTTGGCAATGAAAACTCACTACTGAGAAAATCGCACTGGGGGCATTTGACCCATTAATAATGATTTCGAGACTGAAATGAGAGCCCTGTCCTCTTCACTGTGTGTTCATAGTCCATCAAATCCCAGAAAACTTTTCCCTTTCCATTTTCCATAGCCTTTATCCCTCTCCAAAACAGCCTGTAACTAGTAAAGGTTTTGCTTCAGCTCTAGCATTAATTTTATGTTTCATTGATTATAAAACACAAGTGTTCCTAATGTGATTTCTCCTTTCACCCCATAGGCAGTATGTTAAAAAACTGACAGAACTGATAGAAGCCTGATAGAACAGCTTTGTGGATGTTTAAAGTCACACAGTTTCCATATCTTATGAAAATGTATCTGAACGGAAGTTTGTAACTTCTGCCATTAATAACAAAGCTATGTTACAGAAATAGTTTGTCATGTCAAAACCTGCTGCTAACAGGATATGTAGCAAGGAATAAAATCAGGGTCTCTTTGTCCACTTCCACACTAACATTTATTCCAAAAAGTTTTTCACCTTCAATGAGTCAGTTCCTTACCACGCAACATTAAATTGTTACCCATAATGTTTTTCTGTTCATTTCTGAATCGACAGAATCACAGAATAGTTAGGGTTGGAAAGGACCTTAAAATCACCAGGTTCCAACCCCCCTGCTCTGGGCAGGCACACTTCACACTAAACCATGTCACCCAAGGCTCTGTCCAGCCTGGCTTTGAACACAGACAGGGATGGAGCATTCACAACTTCCTTTGGGAAGTACTGTCCTACTTGCCTTTAAGAGGAGGAATTCCATATGCCTATGATTGGGGTTGACACGTTGAACAGTCTTGTGAAAAGGAAAGTATGGAAGAAATTTTGTTAAACTTAAAGGCATCCAGAGGTGACATGCCCTGTGAGACCATCATATCTTCCTGTATAGAAGCCTGACATATCCTAATGTGTATCTCCATCCTCCTCATCTGCCATTCTCATGCAGTTTTCTGTTTCCTCAGCCTATTCAAAAGCCAGAGTCCTTCAATATCTCAATTCTTCCCACGTTCTAAGTTTCAGCTCAAGTTTTCCCGTGCTGCTCTACCTTCAAAACAGAGAAGTATACTCCTTGTGAACCAAGGCTGATTAGTCTTAGACAAGATCTCTGACACAGGCGAAGTCCGTGGGTGACATCATTTTCCTTCCCCGCATACCCCCTCATTTATCAGGTTTGAATTCCGAAATGCAATTAGATTCAATTGTAAATTCCAAGAGTTCAGATGAATTAGCAATGAGAACTAGAGAAATTATGATTTTCAGAGAACTGTAGACCGAAACACGGACAATATACCACAGTAATCTCTCAAAGTATTATGTGAACATGCGAGCTGAACAGGGCAACAGGGTTATTGAAGTGCTATTTCTTCTCTCTCTAAAATGGAAAAAAACCCCAAACAAAACCATTTAATGTGGTGTTCATTAACATTGGTGGGATTGAGGATACAAAACTATTTTCCAAATAAAAAAAAAACCAAAACAAGAACCAAAAAAATCACCAAAAATTACAATGGCAGGTTATGAAAGTTGTGCATTGAAGGGGGAAAAAACAACAAAAAGATCTCCAACAAACCAAAAAAAGCACAAACAGTGCCCTCCCCCCCAACATTTCTATCCCAAATAGTCCTCAAAAAGTAAAGAAACAAAATCCAAGGCTCAGTGAGGACATATGAATTTTCTTTACTTTTTTCTGATGGAACTTCTGCATACCATGCTACATATAGATACATGACTTGGCCATTTTTCATTACATTTCTGTGTAACGCTGTTTCCAAACAACATATATCAAATTAATCTCTCTGAAACTGCTAGCTTTACTGTCTGGGTTTTGTTTGGTGGGTTTTTTTTTTTTTTTGTTTTGTTGGTTGTGTTTTGTTGGTGTTTGGGGGGTGGTGTTTTTTTTTGTGTGGGTTTTTTGTGTTGTTTGGGTGGGGTTTGGGTTTTTTTTTGGGGGGGGGGGGTTAACAGAAACGAGGGCAAAAGTTACGTTCAGAGATTTCCAAGTCATAAAGATGTTAAGCTTAAAATCAAAGCATTCTCAGACACACTGATACAGGCATTAACCTATTGCTCAATTTTCATTCATTTCCCACAGTAAGAAATACAATCTCCCACTCTATGTAATTAGTGATATTTTGTTTATGCATCAGTAGGAAATATGAGAAAAATCTTAAATTAAACTTTTTATGTTTCCAACAAAGGCAAGCCCCCTCATTTGCAAGAACTGAGGCCACCAAAATGCTGATGGGATCACACTCTGCCAGTCTGAAGGTAGTACTGAAGCTCAAGATTTTTGCAGGCATCCAAAAAGACAAAAGTTAACACCTGAAGCATTTAAATCCCTGGATTCAGGTTTTGCTCAATTTTAAGTCCCTCTCTTAATCCATTTCATTTAAACAAAAATAATGCCTTAGAAATACTGTAAAGCCTCTATCCTCTCTAGTAAGATCTAATAATAGTTAACACAAAAAGATAAAGAATTTTACACTACATTTACAGGCTCTAAATAGTCTTTTTTGCTATGCAACTACAACAGGATGTAAAGCCACCAGTCCCTTGCATAAGACCAGAAAACACATTCAGTGCAAAACTGACTCGATAACTGAAGCTCATGAAACAAGTCAAAATCACATAAAAATTGTAATACTTTATTTAAAGTTCATAATGTGTGCTTAATTACTTTTGTATTTAATTTGATAACACTGATAATTCCAGGCCAGATGTGGCTGAAATTCTGACACAATTATTATGCTGCTTAAATTAAATCACTTAATCATTACTTGAACTGGGTTTACTTAAGCAAGCTTTTGTTACATACAGTAAGGACATAAAGTTTCTCTATTCATCATTCTCTTTTCACAGAATCATAGAATGTTTGGGTTGGAAGGGATCTTAAAGGTCATCTAGTTTCAATGCCCCTACCATGGACAAGGACACCTTCCACTACACCAGGTTGCTCAAAGCCCCATCCAGCCTGGCCTTGAACACTTCCAAGCATGAAGCACCCACAACTTCTCTGGGTAACCTGTTCCACACTCACAGTGAAGAATTTCTTTTCAATATCTACTCTAAATCTACCCTCTTTCAGTTTGTCATTCCCCCTTGTCCTGTCACTACACACCCTTCCAAAAAGTTCCTATCCAGACTTCTTGTGGGCCCCCTTTAGGTATTAGAAGGCTGACAGAAGGTCTCCCAGAAGCCCCCTTTTCTCCAGGCCCTTCTTTCTGTAAATGCTTTTAAGCTGAATCTGTGAATCTTACATCCATAGTAGTTTGCTTATATCATTATAAGGGCAGTTATACACCTACACATATGTAGAAAAATAGTTATTACAGAGGCATCACAGGAACTAACAACTTTGGAAGCCCAGAAAATTTTTATTTGCTTCCTGAAAGGGCATCAAAATTGCCCAGTTTTCTTACTGTTGCAATCGTCACTGAATTAGAGCTATAACTTCTCAAAAAAAAAAAAAAAAAAAGGAAATTTCTGTTCTGACCATTGTGTCCTGTTTGCTACAGATGTGTTGCAGAGTAATTTCAAATAGGTATTGGGGTTTTCGGCTGGGGTGTTTTTCACCAGATACTTCCGTTCACACTTAAAGGAAATGAGCAAGTTTGAATCAGGTCTATAAGTTCACTTGCAGCAGAAGCAGAGCAAAATCTGCCCTTAAGTTCCAGACAGCTGGAGTATTGTGAAGGATTGTTCTTAAGTCCTGCCCAGATGAGCATTCCCTATTAGATGGGTAAATCCCATATTAAGGTGCATACTTTAAATCTTGAATTTGGGAAACTGATTCCTTGGAATGCTTCTTTTATGGCAAGGAAGTACAGTCAGTCAGAGGAGAACACTGCAACCCCTAAAACGTAAAGGGAAGATGTCTGTACTGGACCTTCTCTGAGCCCAACACAGTATCAATAATACTTGAATAAAGAAAATTTTAAAGCTACTAAATAGCTCTGAATTATTAAATTCTGCCAGTTAGAAATATAATGAATATTGTATGAAACCAACATATGAAGCATTTCTGGAAATTTTATCTGAAGGACTAATCAAAGTTAGCAGTGACAATATGGAAATGATCACTGCTTTTTTCTCTCCTGTGAAAGATAATAATTAAGTGCTTCAAAAAGAACTGTAATTAGAACAGTGAAACTTCTCCCTACTCTTTTTAAAAGGGATTCTGCAATTGCCCATATTTCACAAAAAGCGAGTGATCAGAATAAAGACAATTTTCGTGTAACTTGACAGATGAGGCTTTTAACTCCCTCTTTATTTGCAATAATGAATGACTTTTTTGCTCAGTTTATTTGGAATACATCATATTAGGATAGACAGATTACAATAAAATTCAGGGGAAGGAGCTGAACTGAGAAATTCCTAGCAGTATGTAATAATATCTTCGCAGTAGTCTTCAGTTACTGCTACAATAAATCACACTAGCCAGAGTTGTAAGTTTGTTGGGTTTTTTTCGTATTTTTGTTTGCATAACACATACCATGTGAAGAGATGTCAATGATAGTTTCCATTGACTGTGTGTACACTGAGCTGTGGTGTTGTGAACAGAGATGCCACGTCTCCAGCCTCCCTAGCTTGTTAAAAAAAGGCAGAATTACCTCTCAGCTCCTAAATGCAGAAGAAAACCTGATAGCGACAAAAAAATTATGAATACTAAGCTAAATTGGTTACACATACCACCCACCTCAGATGTTGGAGCAAACAAGAAAGATTACTTTCTTGTTTCACACTCCACCTTTTTCCTAATGACAAGCTCGTCTACCAGTTAATCCTGACAGCCTCTTTCCAACTGGCCCCATATTCAGACAGTTTTAGTGGAAGTTTAAAGTATGTTTTTTATCTCTTTTCTATAGATTATGTCCAGTCTAGCTTTATTATACGCTAAGTACATCCCTGTCATTGCATGTTCCCTGTTCAGTGAAGTTTGTATTTTTTTGCAGAAAATAATTTTTCTTTTTTTCCTATCTTTTCCTTCTTTTCCTTCTTTTTCTATCACCTTTTATTTCTTTACAAATCCAGATTTTTTTAATGCTAAGGATGAATATAAGGTTGCTTTATTTCAAACTGTTGTTCACTCATGGGTAATGGAAAGGCACATCACAGCATTATGTATACCATATGGCCCTTCTATAAAAATTAACTTTAGGAACATTATTCTCAACAAGACTTGGTGGCAATATGTTCCACGTAGTTAACAAAAGAATATGATCAGTGATGTGGGAGAAAGGCTAAGACTAATTTAGAACATTATGCAGACTAACGAAGGCCAGAAAAATCATATATATATATGTGCACATTATATATATTTTATGCATGCTTCAGTGGAGCACCGAAGGCACTTTAAGCACATTATTTTCCTGTTTGATAACTTAAAAGGTATCTTCTAGTATGTTAACTGGATGCTAAGAGGAATGCTATAGAAGCTAAAGAATGCTATAGAAGAAACCAAATAGCCATCAAAGAATAGTATATGCATCCCAGGGAAGCACTTTGCAAAATCAGCTGCCTTCCCACACTAAAACATGCTTTAGAGCAACTAGGGGAATAGAGTATATTTTTGAATTATTTATTAATAGCAAAAGTGAAGGTGTGGAAATGATTTAAAACCACCTCTTGCAGTGTATTCTGTTCAAGGACTTGCAGACCACACATCCAGAATAGAATGTGTACTTGTAGAATGGCTAACTGCATCTCAACATCTTGGGCCATGGGGCAATACATTGAGAATAGAATTCAGTCATAGGGAATAAAACACTTAGAGCTCTGGGCTGAAGAAAGGTGAAATGTATTAATACACATACACACAGAGAAATGCTGAAATATTGCAGAGTCAAAGTCCCATTCTGTTCCCCACCCTCCCCCCCACAAGTCTAAAGATCACAAGCGAAAAACATGCCATGTATCATTTCACTAGGATGCTCATACATTGCCTTTTCCTCAAGATACCTATTATCTAAAAATACACTTTGGCTTCAGGCTGCATTCAACATAGATCACCATAAATGCCTGTTGTAAAATATCAACCAAAGGATATAAATCCAAAGTCCAAAACAGGAGAAGGAGAAAAAACCCCCAACAAACCAACAAACCCCACCCCAAAAAACAACAACAAAAAACAACCCAAAAATCCAACAAACCAACAAAACAAAAAATCATTTGCTTCCTGTCATCATGGACAAAAAGCCACCTAAGTCTACTTGACTAAGTTAATAGCTTCAGCATCTTATCCTCTTATAAAGAAATCAATTGCCATGAATAAATTCAGGGTTTGGAAGCCTCCCTTTCAGAGGTAGAGTCTTGCTCTTCACAAATTCAGTTCCATAATATTCATATGTAAAAACAAACAAACAAAATCAGTAAAGTCCAGAGGTCTGGTATTTTAATGAATCACCTCACATAAGCACAAACTTCATACAAGTAACAAGAGCTGAACATGCCCCAGTGTGGTCAGATACTCCCTGGGTTATTTTGAATAGGCTAACAAGAAGTGCAGCAATTTAAAACACCCAAAAATACATTGAAAGACACATTAACATAAATCTTGGCATGCAAACTTTATACCTACTTAGCAAGTAGTGTGGCTCAGCATACCTGTAGAAAAAAAAAACGAACAAACCAAAACTCTTAGCTCTGAGGATCTGATGCGTTTCAGTTGTGTTTTCCCCAGTTTTTGCACACTGAACCAGCTTTTGCACTTGCAGCGTATTCAATCTCCATCTGGAATGGATCAGCCGCCCTAAATGGTTCACTTGTAAAAATTTACAAAATTCACAAAAATTTACTTGTAAAGAATTACATACCCAAACCTTCTTGAATATTAATAAATATTTTGAAGAATCCATTATTAAAATATTAAGCCTAATAAACTCTTCCAATAAAACGCTTTCTAATTGTTAGTGCCCTGGAGAAAAGTATAACATTTGGGATTTGGGGAAATATACGCCATTTCTAGATGCGTCACAGGCTTTTGGAGTTAGATAATAGTAGCCTATTTTTCCCAACAGTACCTTTCCATCCCACAGATATTAAGATAGACAAAAGATCCTTTAATAAACATACCTAGTATCACATGAGGTTAAGAAAACCATATTAGTATAGAAATGCATTACTAGGAAATGCATTTCTGAAACCCAACGGAAAAGTAATCAAGTAGTAGTCCTGAGTAAATTTTAGATGTTATAACTAAAAGGAAAAATATTCACATTAATCAAAACAGTGATTACAGAAACATGACCATCCTTAAAGGATATCTGAAATCAAAGTTCACTTTAATATTGAAAATATGATGTATTCGTATTTACTACAAGAAAACAGGCAACACAAACAATGAGGAAATTTTATTTAAGATGAATATGTGTTTCTTGGGCATTTTTTGTGATACTTTGCAGCTTGTTATGTATAACCTGAAGCTTACTTACTGAAGAAGTCTTTCCAATGAGATAATTAACCTTGAGCAAAATACATTGCTAATCCTAGCCTTATCTTAAATGAAGAATTACAGTTTTAAACAAAGCACTGCTAATACAAAATAAAGGTTGAGTGAGTTTTGTTTCACTTTCTAATACAGAACACTAGCAGGATTACTATGAGATATTTACAAAGCACATATTCAACCCCCTCACTGACTGAATGAAAATATCCGCTTATGTTCTCAAGTTACTTTTTACAAAAAATGCCACTAAAAATATTCACAGTATTCATAGATACTTGAGATGATGTTCTCTAATTTAACTTCCAGAATGCAATATAAAATACTCTACTAAAAAAGGACAGCAAAGCTTTTGGCTTATTATTAACAGTTTCAGTAAACAGCACGCAGCTTTTTTGCATAACAGAGGATGAGCAGCCTGAACGCCTCTTTTACATGCAAAATGATACATGGTCACTGGAAATGCAAAGGTTTCCACCAATCAAGTGACAAATGAAAAAAAAAAAATTCAAATAGAGGGACAAACTTTTAAAGCCATGTTTTAAACTAAGCTTGTCCTGTCATTTATGAGACATCAAATACAGTCCAAGAAGCTGAATCGGAGGCGGCTTCATGGCAATTTCATTCAAGTTTCCAAAAATGTTCATGTTGTGCTTCTCCCACCCTCTATCATCCCCCTAAAAGGCAGAATACAAAGGAGTATTTCAGAAAGCTGGAAATTGTAGTGTGACAGGAATTCCTTATTACAGTTCAGCCCAAAGCACAGTGTGTTAAAGTGATGGATGAGAATTCACTTTCTGCATTTCCTCTGTGACCATTCACAACATTTCCTATCAGAATTGAAACACATGCAGCTGTGATTGCTTTGATTGAAAAAAGACTAAATTGGAGACAATCCCATGGTAATTGCACGCTGTATTTAAAATAAACACATCTGCATTCATGTACTCACACTTTTTAAGCTTCTTTAGCGTATTTAAAACAATAGAGGATTTGATCCCCTGGCAATTTTTCCCTAAAGCACATACTTTTAAATATCATATTTTTTTTAAATAAAAAGCAATCTAGTTTATCTTTGTTGAAACCTGAAGAACAGTGGGCCATCTAAAATAGTGAAAATGAAGAATAGTATGGGCTGAGGCACCAGTGGATTTCCATGTCATTTCTATGAAAATGCTAGAACTTCTTACCATTTTCTGACAGTTCTGTACCATATTGATTTCATTTAGTTGATTTTTCTCTCACCCACACATATTAATGCTAGGCTTCTCTATCCATCTTTAACAAGATGACCTTGTGTCCACATTCCCTGAAAAATTCTATGCCCCGTTTGATAACCACATACCCATCACACTGAAATTCCATGTAATGTCTGAATAGTTTAACAGCTACCTGCTGCCAAAAGTATAAACTCACCAAAAAAAAAAAAAAAAAATCAAGAGTCTTCACCAAGTGTAGGGCTCCTACGCTGCTCACTATCTTCTCCAAAGCACCAGAAGCAGTTCAAGGAAAGGGACTCATTGTAGTAACAAAACCACTCTCTTTCCTTTGGCTGCAGATAGGTTTTGAAATGATGCAGCTTTCTGGAATAAATTTTTTAGCTTTACCAAGTGACTAAATGTAGTTCTACTTTTCCTTCTGTAACAGAATGGTATGTATTTTTGCCTTTAATATAAGTAATTGGAGGGACTGCAGTTTTCTTTCGCACCTCTGTGGAACCTCTCAGATTTGACTTGACCAATTCAGTGTCATACTGAAACCTGTTGAGTTTAGTTTGCTACTACTCTTCTCTCCTACCCCAGGGATCATGACTTAGACTGTTTGACAGGTGCTCTCACTTAGTATTCCTTCAGCCTTGACATTGCTAGCACTTTTCTTCTTACCAGTCATAATTAAATCTTCAAAAGCTTATGCCTAATTGCATTCTACTTTGTATGAAGGTACTCTCTGAACACATTTGACCACTGTGTTCTGTTTCATCTCCTCACCAACAGATGTCTGGGCAGTTAATCTCCTACAGCCATCAAGTCCTGCATTTCAAATCATAGCAAAGAAACCACCAAAAACCCAAAACACACACACACCTATGATTCACTTAGCTATCTTTTTTTGAAGAGAAGGTAAAAGTTATTTAATAATTTCTAAGCCTGTTTTAAATTAATGATGCTTCCAACTGCATAATAAAACTCTGCAGTACAAGAAAACTTTACCACGCCATTTTTCCTTTCACAAAACTGAGATAAAAAAAAAGAATGGTTTTATTCTTCTTGATTTTGACTTTTGACCAACGTGCTGGTCTCTAAACCTACTGCAGCCTCTCTAGATACATAGGCAGACTTTACTAATTGCAACAGAAAAGTCAGAAGTAGGGAGCAGTGTAAATTTCCCCAGTGAAAGGCTCCAGAGGAATTATCCAGAAAATAAAGTAGGCAATTGTTTTAACACAGAAAGCAAACTGGGGTTTGTGTGCTTTGGAACAAGCAAAACCATGTGTATCATTAGTTGTATCCTACAGGCCTCCCAATAACACTTAAACCATCAAAAAATTTCTATGGTAATACTTTATGCTTTCATACCTTTCTCCTTATGCTAGGGAAATCATCTAAGATAGCACCACTTCTGATGGAAGTCCAAAATATTTAGGCATTGAAGAGGTTAACATTTAATTAGACATCATTAGAAATGTAATCAGAACATTATCCTAGCGGTAATTTACACAAGGCTGAATTAACTCTTACAATAAACATGTGTATTCACAGAGTCTAAGTTGATTAGACAAACACACATTGTTGCACAAGGTTCTGCTTCATATAATGCTAGAGACCTACAGTTAAACTTGTTAAAGAGCTAATCTAAAACTGCATTAAATTACACTGTTAGCATTTTTTAATTTTCAAAATGTTTAAATATCCAACATTATTATTTTCTATTGAAAACAGTATATTAAACAGAACAGCTATCGCACTCTAGCCTAGTCTGCTATGTTCAGTTTTCCTGGCTAGCCTATTGGAACACTAAGGTGTACTAATACTTTCAGCAATTAAGAATTTTTTATGAGTATTCTCACAATATGGTAAGAGCACCTCAAAAAGAAACTGCATCTGCTCTGAGGACCTTATTGTGAAAGAGAAAAGAAACACAGAAACACAGTCAAGGAATGCTAATGACAAACACGGTTTTGGTTTTTTGTTTGTTTTCCCCTAGAAATTCATTGTATACTGTACCCACAAGCAAACTAAAAGAGGACAATAAAGAGTCACACCTTGCCTCTGAATACTATGAAGAGGCAGGAAAAACAACCATAGGGATACTAACCAGTGGTTGGATAAATAAAGAACTTATGCCTCAAGAAATAGGGTGGGAATCTCTTTCTATAAAGAAATACGACACAGTTCTTTATACAGTAAACTGACATGCTATTTCAGACTTTTCAAAACACTTCATGTAAAGTTGCAAGATTAATTTGCAATTTAACTTTCTCTCAGATTCTTTTCTCCTAACCTGAAGAAATTTTTTTATACTGTTATTTAACAGGTATTCAGTGTAAGTTAGTATTTAAGTGGTGAAAGTTTTATTTTAAGGTGATGGGCTTCCACAATAATCATAGTCCTACACAGCTTTAAAGTTGAAGCCCCACTCACTTTGGATGAATTACTCTAACAGAAAATATATTTACTGGTGCAAGAATATTTCATAAGTGTATCATGAATATAAGTACAGATATGTATGTGTACTCATGATCTGGCAAGAAAACTATTGCCAACTTGCTTCAGACAACTTAATCACAGCAGTCAAAGTACAAACGAAAAGGTGAAGAAAATGTGCAAACAATGATCTGCACATGTTTACAGCTGTCAGCATAGTTTTCAAATAGTCCCACAATGGGACTTCTCAGTTTGAAAAGTACAATCTGTCTGACTTGCAAGTTTGGCACTGAACAGAAATTTGTTAATGCCAGGAAAGGAAAGTGTGGGAATTGAAAGTCACTCATCATTGTATCACTTTACCGCAGACTAAACAGAGATAAAAGATTCTGTACAGGCCACAGTTTCCAGTATACCAGCCTTTCTATTAACTTCTCGTATTGGAACTTACAAGATGGTTACACATAAAATGATTATTTCCTATTCCCAGGGAACAACCTACAATATTTTCCAAGTTATTTTTACCATTGAGTAAAGATATTCTAATTCCATCCCAAGAATATCATTAGTCAAGCACTGTTACTCTCTACAAAGATTTTAGTATAGGTTTATGTAGTTTTACGTTTATGGGCTTTTTAGATAGTTTTATTGGCATCTCGGAAACATGGTGGGATGGCTCCTATGACTGGAGTGTTGGCATGGAAAGTTACAGGCTCTTTAGAAAAGATAGGTCATGCAGACAGGGAAGAGGATTAGCTCCAACTTGGAGCAGATTCCCCAGGAAAGCATGCTAAGGCACATGAAAAACAACAAGGGGAAATCCTGTCTGACCTATTTGTTGGCCTTCTATGATGGGGCTACAGAACTGATGGATAGGGGCAAACCAGTTGACGTCATTTACCTGGACTTGTGCAATACATTCGACACTGTCCCACACGACATCCTTGTCTCTAAACTGGAGAGACATAAATGTGGATGGATCACTTGGTGGCAAAATTATATAGTACAGATATTTCACACAATTCATGTACACAAGACATTTGATGATGTTCAGTAACATTCCTCCTCTTAGAAATAAATCATGCAATGATTTTCCTTAATATTAACAGCTTCCATATTATCCAGAATTGATCCTGAGTCAGGATAATGGTGAAGACCATTAATTTTAATAGTTTAAGAGCAGTTATTCTATAACCTGTCTACCCGCAACCCTTATGATTATATAGCATACTGACACTGAGTCACATTTTAGTGGAACAGCAGAAAACATATACCCTGAGTTTTAAGCATCTTTCTTTACTGCAAACATGAAAAATTTTGGGTTTTAAATCTGTATGTGCCTGTTCATGTTTAACACTGTGCATAATCATCTACAGAGAAATGGTTTTGCAATGAACACTTGCGTGATTCACCTCTTTCCATAGAATGAGGAATTATTGGAACAGGAAAGCATAAGCTCATTTTTTCACTTCTCTGAAGTACTTTAGAACCTAATTTAAGCTAATTCTTATTCTGGCATTGACAAAATGTTCATGTAGATGATAATGTCATCAGAAACAAATTCAGTGTTCAAATCAACTGAGGATTTTTATTTTCTGACATTTCATATCACCAATTCAAATATTCCCATTCCTAAAGTACCATTAAAATTATAGCCCTTCATGAAAATTCAGAAATCTACACACTCTACTTGAAACAAAGGTCATCATGTGGAGGGAAAAATGTGTTGTAATGCAAGAAAACACAATTTTTAAAGTATATTGTTGCCTTTTTTATATTATCTGTGAATTGCAGAATCTATTTTGAAATAGGAAATGATGATGATGAATTCCTGTAAAAACAGAAAAAGTAATTTCCTTCTTTATTGATCCAAGTTTTAGGTGGGAAAAAGTCAACATATTCAAAGGCAAGTAAGTCTGATGTATTTGACTTTCTCATTTAATAGCAAAGTTGCAGACACTTTAGAAGCACCAACTTTTGTTGAAGTTGTTTATACTGCTTTTGAGAACAGAATCCAAGGTCCTAATTCACCTAAAAAGTCAATTTATTTACTGCCGTGCCTGAATTTGATTGCTACCACATAACAAAAGAATTCATACCCTTCCAATTCTATTGATTTCTTCCAAAACAAATTGAAATCTTAGACTTTTTTTGGCTTCACCAAAGCACTTAAATAGCACACACTTAAAATATGCGTATCTACGGAAATTAGCAAGTATTCTGCTGCAGTTCATCTATTTATTCCTCTGTACTTTTTCCATGATGTTCCCTACTGATGTTTTATTCGCAAAGAAAGGGGTCACCCACAGTGTGCAATTTTAATAATATCTCAGGTAACTATAAACATCTTTGGACCTTAGCCTTTCTTCACCCATTTCCAATGGTTACAAATCATCACCTGTCAGCATCTAAGTAAACAATTCACTTCCAGCAGAATTACACCAATCTTGAATCAAAAAAAAAAAAAAAAGAAAAATTAAGAATCATCTGTATCATTTACTCATATTTTGGTTGATTTTCCAAGAAAAGAGCAGTCAGTGTTCCAGGTAATAGAATACATTAGTTACAAACAGGAAAAACAAGAGCAATGCTTACTTAGCTATAAATGAAACAGACCAGGCATACAACTGGTCACAGAGCCTTCCCCTACATGCCTAAGAACACACTGGCTTAGCATCTCTTTGTTTACAAATAAGAGCCTTAAGGAATGCTGAGGTCTAAAAGCATACAGTAAGCCAGTCAAGAACTAAAGCATGCTATGAATCACTGCACTTTCAAGTTCAGGTCACCCAGCTGTTGTGCCTTAAACATAACATTTTTCAGAAAAGATTAAAACACCCACTTCTATTCCTCAATAGTCTTTGGAACATGTAATTCTGCTGTAAGACTGGGAGAACAAAATTCACTTAACAGTGCTCACACAGCACAGGAATTGAAACTGCAATTTCAGGGAGAATTATTTTACTCCCTTTAGCTCTTCTCAGATAGCAATAGCTGTTTGACTGTCTTTACTAGCAATTGGGTGAATCTCCCACACAATTTCACAACAAACCAAAAAGTACAATTAAAGATAACAGAGCTGTAACAAGGAAATCTACATATCGCCTAGCTTGCCAACAAGAACATAGAAACCATGAATCATCAGACAATGCTAGCAATCGTAATGGTAGCCCCAGCCCTTTACTTTCAGATTTTCTTTCTTTCCTTCAAGATGTATAACGCATAAATAAGAATAAATCATTATCTTTCTCCTTATTTCCGATGCTATTTTGTGTATCTACATGGACCTTCATAGTGAAATATCAGCAATTTGTAATCTTTAGAAACATGAGTACATATATATCTTAACTTCCTCTGAAGTCACTGTAACATTTCACCATAGCTAGCTTTACAAGAACAGTTCCACTTATTTAATAGTCCCCGTGAGTTAATAAACATATCTTTAATGTTCAGTGATTACATTACATAAGTAGTAATTAAACCCACCTTGCAATAACCACATTTAAAACACATTTATTTAAGACAATAAGAAATTAGAACAGGTCTGTAAATTTACCCTACTACTCTCAAACTGGGAAAATTCAAACCTTTTTTGGTTATGGTAAGTGTGCTGCAGAAATACTAAGTTGTTGATCAGTTTTGATAGCAATATAATACCACATATTCTGTATCATTGCTCCTATTACCACTTCCTCCCGCTTCAGCTGCACACCAGTGTCCCAACACTTCAGCCAGCAGGTTGTAGGAGATTTTTTTAAGTTTCTTTTAATGGTAGCACAGCACATACAAGACAGCAATTTAAGAGATCTGCAACTATGTGCACTGTGCAACTGTGTCTAGAACCTCACTTTTCTGCTTCTTCCCAGAACTGGGGCCAAGCAGCAGGACACAAAAGTAGACAAAGCTTCTCCCTTCATGCATTTAAAAAAGATCAATGGATGGAGATTTCGTGCATGCATTAAAGCAGCATTAAAAATGTTCTGTCCCATCAAGTGTAACATTACTAGAACTCCTTCAAAGCAGTCATTTGGTACCTTACTCAAATTTCTCATTAAAAAAAAATAAAAATAAAAAAAATCAGTGATTTTAAATCCTACATATGTGCAATAATGGAATTGCACAAAGATTAAGTGCAAGGTTTTTCATTTCTTTAATTTAAAAAAAGGCGCCAATACTGTGCAAGAATTTTTAAACTAAGATGACATTCTCAATAGTATCAATTCCATTCTCAATTAACTACCACCAAGAATTAGGTTAAAAGGAAAAATCACCTCCAAAAGATAAACCACCATGACTGTCAACAAAAGGTTTCCATTAATACTCCATTTTATTCAAGCTATTGTGATTCCAGAATGAGAACGTCTTGATGAATTTTCAACTGAGCAGTATATTTTTCAAGATCAGCTACTTCCATATACGGGTAGTGTGATTAATATTTAAAACAATGTTTGGCATTTTTATGGTAGTCCCCACCAATGCTATGATCTATTGTACTCTAGATGGCTGTGATATAGCTAGCAAATGTCAGCGGTTGGCAGCAGTATCCATGGCAGTGATGAACTCGTATTAGAAGAGTTACTGAGTTTCTATATTCCAAGACTAAGAAATGCTCAGGTTTTCTAGCTCTAGACTTAGACTTTTATCTCCACATTGCTTTCCAGATATATTAAAAAATAAACACACACATCCTCTTAAAGTTCCTGGAATGAAAGAAAGCTACATAAGAATCACTTAGCAGCAATCTAAATTTGAACCCTGAAGCACATAGTTTTTATTTTCTTTTATAACAGGATGCAAACTCTAACAGACTTTTTTAGCGTTAAATATTATGAAATCCAAAAATGAGCAGCCTAACACTCAAACAAAGCAGGCCTTGAAAGTGTTTTGAGCGTTTCCAATGGGATGCTCTGGACTTAACCAGACTACATGAGACCAACACAAAGTCTTTTTTGTTTATATTTTTCTTTTCAAGGCTTGCAATCCCAATTCTCTCAGCTGTCTAATGAAAAGATAACTAAGGGGAGAAGTTTCACAAAAGAAGGGTTTTGGCAGCTTTTCCAGTATACGAATGGTCTTCTCCTACCTGCAGTTACAGATTCTGTATCATTGTCCCTCCTTATCTTGTGCCAATAAAACTGTTTACAAGGCTGAACTGAGAATCAAACAGGAGGTCTGGTTAAAATAAAGAGACTATTCTTCACCCTCATTGATGTCCTAATTCAGTCCCTGCCAGCTCTGCACAAAACACTTGTTTTAGTATACCTGTAAAACAGCACACTGTACAACAGAGGCAGGAACAAATAGGCAAAGATGGGAACTCTGTAAACCAGAACTGCTATGTGACACAACAGCAACCTTGCTATATTAGCTTCCCTTGCCATGGCTAACTAGTAATGAACTGTTCAAGAAGGAATGAAAAGGCTTTATGCTAAATTCTTCTTTAATTAGAATACAATGAAGGGAAATTAATGATCAGTGTTTAAAGGCTTTATAAGTCTAAAAAGGATTACTGTTAATGGCTGCTATCTACCAGGATTAAAATTCATCTCTAAAATTTAAATAGTTACATGATCAGTTGTCACGGAACAGTTTCCTCGTCCAACAGACAGCTGTAAACTTTACTTCATAAATGGGGACAGACATTTAGACGGCCACTACCATACCACGGCAAAGGTTTGGGCTGATCCAGGACTGGAAATGGCAACAAATTACATACATACAAGGCATGATCAATGTAAGGATGAAGTACATAAAGCTATAAACTTCAAGCTGTTAAGCAGCCAGGCAAAGAATAAGGCCTGTTATTTCACTTGTGGCAATGAAATAGTAATTTGTTACAGGAAAATATTGCATCCAGATCTTTCCGTGATGCCTTGGTAGTTCTCTCTCATCATTACTGATCAGACTGTTTAAAAAAAAGAATGATCAAAAGACAAATGCTTATTCCACAGTAGCAGTAAGGCAAGATAGTCTGCAGAATGAAACAGTGGCATACCAGTACAGTCAAGAAAGCAAGTTACATTTTTAAACATAAGTTTCTGCTGATGGTTTTTCCCCACATCAAAACATATTCCTGATAGAGCTTAAAAGTAATGTCAGCTAGAGGACGTTACTATTCAAAAGCAGAATTCTTCATTTTTACAAGTGGAGACAGTTGAGCAGCATATAATGAATCTACAGTATTGAATCACTCTGAGAAAGTCTAGGAGCTCTTAATAAGTTCCTAATTCTATCTGTGAATTAACACATACAAGGTTGATGGCAACTGAATTGCATAAACTATGATCTGTGAAAGGATGTTTTAGTCCAAAGTAAATCAGTGCTATGCTAGGTTGAACTTCTGTTGTATACAAGAAAAATTGTAATAACCACCATTTCCTCATGCAATGCATGAAGGCAGATAAAAGAAATGAGCAGCAGTAGGGACTGACTGAGCAGCCTGAGTAGGACAGTCAAAGCAGGTTACTTGGACTTAGTAAGACCATGGTTCAGCACCAATGGAGTAAAAGTGCTATGTGAAATCACAAAACATAGTAAAACCAGAAAAGATTTACCTTATTTTCTGACTGAAATGCTCATGTCAGTAAGGGAAAAGGGGGAGGGTTGTGCTTATCTCCCCAGAAGCATCAGAGTCTAAGAGAACAGATAATTAACCATCTCCAAAACCAGACTGGGAGATCAAAGATGGAATGGAGAAGAGTAAAGGATAACCCAAAAGCTGTACCAAAAGCTATTATATGGAATAGGGTCCAACTTTGCTCACATCTCACCTTGGCTCCCACACTTGTAAAGTGAAGTAAGTTTTCTCTCTCTTTTTCCTAGTGATAATAATCTGAAAACCAAGCTAAAAAACAGCTTCATGTTTTCATACTTTATTTTTTCACAGTTCTTCTCATATTGGCTTGATAGCAGTCCACAGCAGATATTTCATGACACAGAAATTGTGTCCAGTACTGGTACAATGAATAGAGGCAGAAGGAAATTCACCAAAGTAGACTGATAATAGAACCCTCAGGCAAACACGAGCTGCTACTAAAAAAGTCATAGTAATGGCTGCACAGAGCTTTTCATGCAGTGCAACTGTGCACATCTGACTAGAAGAAATGGTATGTATCTCAGCTAGTAGGAGAAAGTAAAACAGTAAGTAGGAGGAATAAGTAGTCAATGCTGCTTCTTCAAGCATTGATAATAGCATTCACATCTACAGAGAAAAAAATCAGACACAAAAGAGAATCCCCATCCCTATCATTCCTCTACAAATAAGTAGCGACATTTAAGAAGGCTCAGTTTTCTTTACAGATTTTAAAATTATCTCTCTCTGCATTAGTACAAGTATATGAATAAACATTCTGATTCTGTAGTTTACAGTCAGCATCTCCCAGAGTTTATAAGACTCTTGTAAGACAATACTGACTCTCTTGGCTACAGAAACAATCCTGTCATTAAAACCTCAAAATCTTTAATTTAAAAATAAACAAACAAAAAAATCCACATTTTTTTTTTTTAATTTAAAAAGTTTTGGCAGTGCAAAGACAATTTAGGATGACATGAGTGCATTACTCGCATTAAAAAACAAACTATAACACAATTTATGTGCCATCAGTAATCCCTATTTTTCTGCACTTGTTGCTGGACAGTGTGGTTACTACATACTACAAAACATAAAATAAGGGTATACTCCTGAAAAGCAGCAGGAATACAGCTAGAGCAGCTCAAGAATCAGCTAGGAAACAAGCTGTGAAACATTCTAAAATCTCAGATGCCAAACCACCAGCATCTTCTCTGTTAACTGCAAGTGTACATTCAACCCAAACCACAGAAGTAAAAGATTACAGAATCCGTAACTGCTCTGCAGTTTATTTAAGGGTTTTTTTCCTCTTTTCTTTCTTAAAGACAGAAATAGGCATCCATATGTCTCAGACATGAATAGTATCTTCTTATGGAAACAGTGCTTCATACTACAAAAATTGGAAGACTAAAGGGAAAGAATGCAGATTCCATCTGTTAGCATCTGGAGATTCAGCTTCTAATCCCAAATCATGTTCGCCTGACTCCTAATATTTATTGCTTTTCACCATAGTCCGGAGCCCATTTCTTTGACAATAAATCATTTTCTTGCAACATATTACTCAAACTAGATAATCTAATGATAATCTCTGCCCTTAAACATAAAAAATAAGTCCACGAGAAAGATCTGACATTTCTTATAAATAGTATTTTCATTGAATGTTGAAACAGGAAGTTTTAGTGAAATATTAATTTCCCAGTTGCAAGACTGGACAAGAAAGTATTTATCTACCTTTTTCAGAGATCCTGAATTTACACACAGGCGAAATATTAAGGGAGCTTTTAATAAGAAAAAAAAACATCAGAAGAATTTATGGAAAAGTAGTTTTGTTCAGGTAACATTTTGGGTAAATGAAAATATTTTTATTTCATAATTAAAGAGATATAAAGGTACAAATGCAGGACTGTAGGGAACAGACTAAAACTACTAGCAAACTTACTACTTACCCACAATTTTCCAAATAATTTCTTTATGGAGGTGATTACAGGAGCCTTTTAATTAAACAGCCAGGATATACCTGAAAATATACACAAAGTTTATTTTATTACTTAGGTTAGGGTCTATTGGAACGTTAAGAAAACATTTTCTGGCTTTAGTTGCTCGAAGACTACGTCAATTGTTATTACATAATGCAAAGAGCACTAAAGATATGCCACCTTTTACTGAATTCTTGTGCTGTTCCCCTCTGCCAAATTTCAACTTATCAAGCACTTAGCAATTAAAGGTCAACACTTTATAGATTTTATTTAAAGGTCATATAAAGGCCATAACACTTTTTTTGTGTGTGTGAATACTTGCTAGAGAACTTCCTTCCTTAAAATGGCTTTCAAGTTTTTCCTTCAAAACTATAAAGGCTAGTATTTCCATGAAGATATTCCTCTGTTACGTAGAGCTCAACTGGCATAAATTTACATAGTTCTACTCACATGCTCCACTATTTGCTACAGTTTATATTAGATCTAAAAATTAAATTCTCCGCGCATGTATAAAAATACAAAGCACCACTTAGCACACTGGCAATGACAATGATTAAATATTAGAGGGATATATAGCAGAACTCTTATTGTTGTGGAATATGCCTCCTTAACTACCCTCAGTTAATTAAATTTAGGGTATGACAGTCCTGTTTACCTTAGCAGCACCAATCTTGTACATGAGTATGTACGCTATTAACAGCTATTACCTATAGCACTACCTATATTAATTCTTTTTTGATGCATAAGCACTATGTATTCCTTCCCAGTTTCATACGGAATACACAACTAAAAAAATATTTAGTCAAGTAATGAGTTCAACAAATGTTCTCATCACTGATCATGCTAATTGGGTGCTCACAAATGGAAGAATACTTGTTTCAGCACATTAACAAAAATTAAATCTAATCCAGCATTGATGAAGGAAGTTTTATGGGATTCGGTGCTAATGAGTCCAAACTTATGATTTGGTCTATTTTTTTGCATATGTATTCGAACAGACATGAAACACTACAAAGAAACAGCAGGCAGACACTGGCAGAGACAGAAAGCAACAAAGCGACACCAGTCAGCCTGGCAGCAGAGGTATCAGCATTACACTTACACAAACCAAAAACCAACCTAGAAATCAGTCTGCTGAAGGAAACAGCAAGTTAACAACAAAGTTACAGGACCTTTATACCCTTGGAAAGTGTGGGTAGTAGATTAACAAAAGCAAAACACGGGTTCTCAAGAACATATAGTTGAATAATTCTTGGCTTTGCATAGCATAACAACTACATAGCAACTATAAATGTACACAGATGAGCAAATGCAGATAATGTTTTGGCACTTAGAAATTTCTGTAAGATTTAGCTGACAGAAACGTACGTTGCAGAAAGGTTAAAATAAATTTATGCATTTCTTTGTGCAATTTGCTATATAGGAGTTTGACAAGAGGGTTGTTTATGTTTTAAAATACAGATGAGTAGTTCCTGAAGCCTGGAAAATCTTGAGTTTATTGACCATAAGCCATAACAGTTGCTCTTATCCCAGGTGATCGTAACTTGCTTGGTTTCTACTCCAACTAACTCAAGAGCAACAAAGAAATTTTATTTATTTATTTTTTTCCCAAAAAAAGTTTTCCAAAGCTAGAAGCTATTGTCAGCAACAACATTGTCACGCTTTAATTGCTCCCTAAACATTATTAAATCAAGTTTGTTTTCTGCAACAGTTGTTCCTGTCTCCATAGTAGATTGCAGCTGGTTATTTCAAAAAATGTAACTGGAATAGCTAGATAAACACCTTCCTAAAATCCCTCATCAAGCATCATGAATATGTCAGATGGTGTATGCCAGATACCATCACATGTTCATTTTATTTTAACCAAACACCAAGTAAATCCAGGATTTACGTTCAAATCCCTCATTCAGGAGGACAGACCTTTTTAAAGGTCTACATATTTCTCCTAAATACCCAGCAATTTTGTATGTAGGAATCTAATTTTTTTGCTAGTTTGAGCACCTTTCAGACATCTGAATATTTTGTTCCAATAGTCTTAGAACTATTATATAACATTAAAAAGGTTATTGGATGTTGGGCTGCCTGTACTAAGGACAAGCAGCCCAATTTTGCTCTAGAGCATCTTTTCCATGATGGAGCTATTGCTTTCTTGACCGTAACCTACAGAAATGAGGAGAGCAAAGCCTGAAACATAAACAGCCTATTTCTATATCCCCAACTCCCAGAGAGAGGTAACTAAATACTGTTCATTCAGGGCAAGTTCAAAGACATTCACACTGTGTATCTTTTCCTCTGAAAACAGAAAATGGACAAGTACTACATTTCACTCCATAAGGTCAGTGAACAGGACCAAGTAACTTACAGTAGAGTTAAACAGCTCAAAGAAAACAAATGCAACGTATAGACAAAAACCAGAACTCTTTTTAGGAACTGGCAGCATTTCTAGAAATTAGCTGCTTCTCTGAAAATTTATTCAAGCTGCCCTCCTTAATAAAATCTTCTGTTAATGGCAAGGTCGAAGGATTACAGCAAAGAGGTAACTAGTTTTGATATATATGGTTTTTGCTCTTGTACACACTGCACGAATGCAAGCATACCCATATTACAATGAAACAGTCATCTGGACTTTGTCAATAGCAGCACAGAAATATCTAAAATCTCTAGTTGCCATATCTGTGCATCTGTCTCCTTTTGTCATTGATAATAGCAGAGAAAAGATTACACTAACACATCATGACAAGAAAACACGGAAGTAATGAAAACGACACAATTACCTTCTCTATTGAATACTGAAAAACAATAACCTGAATAAAGGTTATCAAGCTTGGGGAAAAAAAGAAGCCTTTGATAATAGAGTTAGGGGCTGTTCTGTAACATAAGGAGCATATATTATGCATAGGCAACAGCCATGAATTCCTGTCCCAAATGACTAGACTATCACCTTATTCTGAATCTAAACCGATCAACTATGTGGAAACAATATAACTATCTCGGATAACAATACAATGCTACTCACAGAGAATATGTATATGCTCTACAGAACATATGAATGCATAGTATCTTGTTTTGGGAGCAGCCTCACTTAGCTAATTATACCACTGGAAGTCACTTTTGTTACAGAAAAATAGAACAGTAGACAAGCTCTTTGAGAAACAGGATGCTGAAGTTTTTGAAACAGGTTCTCTACTTGCCTTTTCTGTTTTGCCCAAGTTCTTGGCCATCTGGAACAGAAATCTACCCATGCAGCAACTTCACCACATTTGCTCACAGAGCTCTGAAAGCACTCAACATCATGAACAATTCCATTAAATTAATGAAATGATCAATATGCTTAAAATTAAGCCCATGCTTCAAGTGTCCTGATGAGCTAGATCTTCATCCAAAGCACATAAAATCCAGCAACAGTTTTGACTTTCATTCCAGCAAGTTTGGGATTCAAAATGCTTTGGATTTTAAGTGCTCTTGTCAACTAGTTTTGAATCTTTCCTGACAACACAGATGTACATTGTATCTTTATTCATGTTTGTTGATTCAGTTTTTGTTTACCAAAAATTTCAGGTTGAATAATTACATTCGACATTTATGGCAGGAATTCCCACTGGAAATGCAAAGTTAAATCTCTGATAGAGTTTTGTTTTCTTTCTGTAAAGAAAATAAACAAAACAAAAAAGTCCCAAACCAACCCTGAAATACAGTATCGCCATTATCTCTGAATTGGCAAGCACTCAAGCTTAGCGTTACCCAATTTAATATTGGACCTCTTTGTACATGATAAATTGAAGCCACTCTCCCTCAAACACACCACCTGCATAATGAAAACTGTTTGTCAAATGTTTACAGATTACAGTCTGCTGCATTAACTTTTAATAGTAATATTAACCAATCTTTTTCCAGCTCTGTCTGAAGAATAATGATGCTTCCCTTAAAAATAGGGATTGCCTTAACATTTCTTTCCTTATGTTGGCTTTAAAACTGCTGCTTGAGTCCAATAAAGACAAAAAAGGATAAAGCGCTTCCCCCTGTTTTCACTTCTCTGCTCTGAATTGGGTACTGAAACACCAGTCTTGAAACAAACCATTTTTTGATATTCTTCTTCTGGCAAATAAACAAAATGAATCTACCATACTAGCTTGTGTCGCAAATAGAGTCTTAATTAGATAAAAGCTATTCACCAGTACAGGAGTACCCTCTATAAGCTGATTGGCCATTGACTCTCGTATTTATGATGCTGTTACACTTTAACACCATAAAAAAAAGCTGTCTAGTATATAATGTCCTATGCTTTTCAAGATACATACAGCCTTTTTTTCTGATTAAATATCCACCATTACACTGCCTGTAAGTGACATCAAAAGAACCTAATTGTTTATTACATGTTGTTAATACAAACTCCCAAGCCATAAAATTAAAAAAAAAAAAAAAAAAAGAAAAAAATATTTTCTAACCAGATCATCTCCATTTTATTATTATTCACAATAAGCATTCTTTTCCAAGGACACTTTTTTTCAGATACCATGGTACTTAATATTATTCTATCAAAAGATTCCAATGGGGATGACAGACTCAGATATAATAATGTAAATTGATAAAGATAATAGATTGTATAAAATAATAGACAAGTATAAATTTAAAATATATAAAACAAACATAAAAATATGGAATGCATATAAAATAGATTCAATACATAATTGCATAAAATCATAATGGAAATAGATAAAAGATAAAGATAGGTTCTCAACCATTCATACTCTAATCTCATAGTGCCTTAAGAGCAGTTTTGGTCTCAGTCTACAAAAATGCTGTCAAATGCAACACAGGTAATTAAGTCCTTCCCAAAGTTCCCCTTTCATTCAGCTAGTCAAACTGATTTTTATTTCATTTACATTTTCCAATATTGCTGAAACAAAGCTGATGCTTCCTTCCACCTGTGTCATGTTTGAATTTCTATGTTCATGTACTTATACTTGCACCACAGATTGCAGCCTTCTGCAGATGTGAAAAGCCTGCTAATTGCAAATAATGATCAGCCTCCTACTTCTACCTGAATAAATGAACAAGTCTAAGCTCATCTCCGTGACAGACATGTGGTTCACCACTTGAATAAAGCTCTGTATTTGAGGCTGCTTGCATCACTTTTTCCACTGTTCCTGTCCACACTGTGGCTACCTTTATTTCTGCCACTAAAGCCACGACTCCATTAATTTTTTATCTCATTGTTCTTTCTTATTAAATCAGAGCTTGTAACAAAAACATTTAACAGTCCCATTATCTATGCTGTCCTCGAAAAATAAAGCAATCGCATAAATCCACTCAATCCTGCTAATAACACATACATATTTTAAGAGGATTAAATATAAACAAGGTTGCAGGCTCGGTCTGCTGAGTTTCTGGACCATAGCTTTTAAACAGAAGAGTTAACATTGCTCTTTATAAATAAAATCTTACAATGACACACTAGAGAAATGAAAAAGCAGCCATGTTCCTGTTGAATGTCAAGAAGTTTGAGACACAAATCTTGTTTTCAAAGTCTCACTAGAACTCATACAGTCCCAGCCAAGTGTTTTGTATCCATTTAAGTCACACTTTGTCAAATGATACTGAAGCATTCCTACATGCTAAGCAGAACATCATAACTCTTTCTACAGACATGCCCTTAAATAAGATCTACTTGTTTAGTAAAACCTGTAAAACGCCAACAGTTTCTCCATTGAAATATTAAATTTTCCATACGACCACAGCTGAAATCCTCTCTGTGTAAATTCTCTAGCTCTGTGGAACTTATCCACAAGATAAATCAAGATTAAAAAAAAAAAAAATCTTCCCGTGTGTTTACAACTGATTTATTTTTTGACTTATGCTGAAAGGAGAAAATTTTTTTTATGATAACCTAAAAACACCAATTCTAACTTTGTCATTATTGTTTCTACAATTCTACAGCAATGCTTTTTCTAAAAGGTTTGTTTCTGTTAAAGACAATAGTAAAATTCTAAATGGCATCATTTGGACAAGGATCAGATTTGATACACTGTTCAAAACAGTGGAGGAAAGGATGGATTTAATGAGACCCTGCTTGGAAGAAACAGGAAAAATGTAGTATTTCTGAAATATAAACTTTTTTTCATGTAGTGGCAATGTCAAGGCTCATTCTTATTCATGTGCTTCAAGCTCTTCTTGCTATTAAAATATTATTTCTATGTGTCAAACACTTTCAGATAACCAGTTGTTTTCAAAACTCAGAATTTCAGCAGCGTGCAGGGATTTTTAGGGAGTAGCTAGTATACACAAAAAATATAACGCATCTCCCTATAAATGTGCCCATGTCATTAATATTATAAATGATCCAACTCAGATCTGTGTGAAATATTTCAATTCTGAAATGTCAAGGCTGCTTTCCACACAATTATGCTCCCAGTGGCTTTTTAATGAACATCTAATATTTCATAGACTTAGCAAACGAATGTGATTGGTTCTTTCTTGTGATTTCGAGAGGGTGTTAATTCCTGTCATCTTTAATAACTCTTTTATGATTATACAGAAGATCCAGACTGCTCAGAGTACAATACCAAAACCTGAAAAAGCTACCTTTTGTGAGGGTTGTAGTTTTTTTCACAAGTTAAAGATAGTTGAGATTTTACATAGCACGCACTAGCAAAATGCCTCTAGTCTGTTTATATTCTTTGATTACTCTTTTTCTGAAAGCTACAGGTCAATAACTTGGAAAGGCCTTAACTGCTAACATAAATACTAGTACTTTTAAGCTCCATCTACTACAAGCATTATTTGCAAAAAAATAAAAAAAATAAAAAAAAATACTCAAACCAAAATTTAAAGATGGGGGAGGGAGGGAAGGAGTGTGAGCAGGGGAATTGTTCAGTAGTGCTATGTGGACATGGATTTCACTATCCATGCTCTATTTATTTCATTTATTTCACTATCAGTTCTCTATTAAGTGGCACTTTGATCACTGTCAGTAGGCGCATAATAAATATAACTTTAATGGAGTTACTGATTCAGATAACTTAGGATCTCATACTTGAATTCTATTTCCTCCATCCCAAAGAGGGACTGAAATCTCCAACCATTACAAGCACTGAGCCATGAAATGTATACTCTATTTTCCCCCAGTAATAAAATTTCTCAGTTATCTAGAACAGTAATAAAATTCCTCTCAGCCTCCAATTTCCAGATCAGCAGACCAGTATTGTCCAGACTGCCAATGGGTGCGATTCAAACAACCAGCATCCTGACACTTACAGTAACGCATAGGTTTATGATTGACATAGTGGCAGGACTGTTTAGTGTAGGACAAATTATCAGTTCACAAGCTCATTCTCTACAGAATCCTACCATCTAATTATCAGCCTCCTGGGAGATTACTCTCAAGATAATTTCCTTTCCTAGGAAGGAAAAACAAAAGCAAAAAAGCCAAAACCCACACACGAAAGAAAACCCCTATAAAAACCCCCAAAGCAACTAACACACTCAAAAATACAGTAGCATGAGTCAAGGAGCAAAGGACAAAAATCAACAGAATGGGAAGAACTATTCTCAGATTATTGAAACACACAGTCAAAGGATGTCACAAACAGATAATTTATCATAATAACCCATGAATGTTTTAATACATATATTTAATATATATAAATTTGAGCCCTACTTCTGTTATTTTAAGCAATAAAGAATTACAGCATCCTTTTAAATTACCAAAAGAGTGGTTACATTAGTTAAGTAATGTATATATCCACACTGTCATTTTGGTTATAAAAATATTTAACATGAAGCTTAACTTGCATTCAGCTTTCACACCAGTGTAAATCTGAAGTTAAACCACTAATTTCAGCAATATTTGTCTATATTTGTAGCTGTATAACACACTAAATCTGTATTCACCAAGGCTTTAATTTGCTTGACCATTTAAAGAAACTAAATGCTATGAAATTATTAAAAACCTGTCATACTGCTACAAGTTACAATACTTTTAGCCCCATTTCAATGACACCTCTTTTCTCACCTGCAACTATCTAAAATCTACACATCAGCAAGACAGTACTGTAACCTAGACCAAGTCAATACAAGCCCTCCTAAATATTGTAATTAAGGCAAAACTGATTATGAATTTAACTGTCAAGATTCAAAATTAGAGCACACGCACATAAAGAGACGTTATTTAGCGACAAGTTTCCTCCCGTCACCAAGAGAAACACAATAACTCTTTAGAGATATATAGGTACAAAAGGCAAGTTTCCATTTCCGACATTAATCTCCTCACATATTTTAATCAGCATATAAACAAGACTCTTACTTCCAGCAATGGGCAAGGCTTCCAAGGGCATTAGTGAATACTTAAAATTACAACAACCAAATCAGGAATAAAGTTCAAAATCTTCAATATTTTCACTATAAGTGGGAACACGTATGTTTAGAACACCTACCTATTTTCAATTTGAGTACTGTCTCTGATTTTCATTGTCTATATTCTTGACTAAAAGTCTACAGTTTGTTATTTTTCCTCCCTACTTTGCTCTTGACCAGTAATCAGTTTTGCCATTTAAAATGCTGTTTTTCTTTACTGCAGCTGCTGCTTGACATGAACAATGTTCTGGAACACACAGCTGTATTCATAACCTGTTATTTCAACACACTGATAAGCTGTTTTCCACTGATATCACTAATGAAGATAGTGATAATGCTCTTGGAAGAGCAATAATATGAGTGCAGACATCTTAAATAACCTGCTCTGCTTCACATGAAATTACAGAACAATACATAATGTTGCATGTCAAACATACTGCCAGACTGTCAAACTGCAAAAGACATCAACATATAATTTCAATGTCATTACTCCTGTGTTAACATAAATTTAATGCACAATCTCACATAACTCCCCCATTTGTATGTTCTACAAATATCACAAAGCTATTAGTAAGAGTCAAAATAATCATGCCTTGTTAGATAGGTTTAAATTACTCTGGTTTTTTTCTTCCATTTTGAAGCGTCTCTTTACTATTGCTCCTGATTCAAAGTCATCATTCATGCTAGGTTTCATCTGCTCACAAATCAGACTCTGAACTCAGGGTTTCTACTGAATAGTAGTAACCCTACAACAGATGATCCAGGAAACCCAAAGACAGGCAAAAACTACCCAGTAATAACTGTAGGGTATCAAATGCAGCACACCAAGACTCTGTTGAGCACTACACAGCTTTTATCAACATACAGCCATGTACACAACAGCATATAGCACTACCTGAGAAAGCCAGAATAGGACTAACTAGGTTGGGTCATTGTCATGGGTTCAGCAGTAGCAGTCATTTTTTTCTCCTTCTTAGTGGCTGGTGCAGCGCTGTGTTTCTAAC
>WYDI02022118.1:7107-23925 GCA_009867235.2 Psittacus erithacus | reverse complement strand
GTTCAAGGCCAGGTTGGACACAGGGGCTTGGAGCAAGCTGCTCCAGTGGAAGGTGTCCCTGCCTGTGGCAGGGCTTGAAACTGGAGCTATGAGATCTCTTCCAACACAGACAGGCTGGGATTCTATGGCTTAAAAAACCACAGTATTGAAATTAAGCTGAGATTTTATAGTCCTTGATCTCTTTGGTATCCTAAAGCATATTGTTTGCTGCTTATGGCTCCCAAAGTTTAATTTAGGTAACATGTTGACTCGGTCTGTGTTTTGGAGCATAAAGAAAATGTAAAGTACATCTTGTTGAGAAGTTGTATGGGTTTGGGAGTAGCAACTCCTCTGTACTGTGCTCTAGAGAGTGAGCGTTATTTTGTTCTGATGTGTCATCTTAGAAATCAGAGACAGACAAACCGTCTCCAGGTTCTGGTTTAAGACGCCCTCCCTCACCATCTGTGTCTGCCCGAAGAAGATCCCCCTCTCCTGCTAATCTGGTGAAGCGTCCTCCATCACCTTCTACAGTTAGGTATGCATCCAGGTTAAATACCTCCTTTTATTCAGAACAAAAGGAAGGATGCTTCCTGTCTCAAGACAGCTGTGCTGTTAGAATGTGGATGACCAATGCCATGTTATACATATAAACACCTCATTTTTGATCCAATTTCTCTTTTCCACAGTAAGGCTGCAGCTCTTACTTGAACCTTTGTTTCTTCTGTACAGACAGCGTGCACCCTGGTTTTCTGTCTAGTATGTGCGGTAAAAGCAATGGGAAGCATGTAAGCTTCTGAATAGACTCGTCTGCCTCTGTCAGTGTAGGAAGGTTCTTGGCGTGGAATCACAGGGTGATGTGGAGTTAAATGGATGTCAGGGCTTGCAAACCTGATTTGATCTTGGCCCACGAATAGTGAGTCTGGTGCCCAGGGTATTTTGGAATCCTGTGTATGAGTTTTGTGAGGAAGGCACTAGTAGTTTGTGGGTGGAATTATATTTAGCAGTGAAGTAGGTGATGTAAACTAACCAAAGTAAACTCTTGGCCTCAGTTGTGTGTTAGCCCTGAAAAGAACTGCTTATTTCAACAGGCAAAAGACTCGGCCACCTTCTCCTGGTATGTCAAAACAGAGGCCACCCTCTCCTAGTCCAGTCTCTAAATCAGCACCCGTCCAACGTCCACCTCTCACACCTGGTGTTATGAACATTACCAAAAAGAAAACTGAAGCTGAGAGCAAACCAAAGGATAAGAGCACAGAAGGAGCAGGACAAGAGCAAGGTGTTTCACCAGCTGTGGACAGGGATGCGGTAGCAGCTAGCACAAAGACCAAAGAAGGTGAGTGTTTCTCCATGACTGACACCTTATTCAAGACATCTCCATTGTGGGCTAGGACTGGTGAAATCATTTGTCTGTGAGGCAAAGCAGTGGAAGCAAAGCAAAGCTTTATGGCAGAAGATGTTCATTGCTAATTATTTGTACAATAATTTCATGTGGTTGACATTTGGGTGTGGGTTTTAGTGCAGTAGGTGGAGCACTTGGAGATTTAAGGCAGGAGCTTTCAACGTTACTGCTTGCACTGTAATTTTAAGGAAAAGCAGAAATCCTGTTTGCTTTTTTTGACTTCAGCCACACTGGCTGAGGCATCTCCTAGCTTAGGTTTGCAAAGTCAATGGTTTAACTATGCAAAGGTCCAGTTAATAGTTCTTAAGATCCCTTGTGTAGAGGACCTGCTTGGAGGAGAGATCAGCTACTGGTGCATGACGGGCTCAGAGCTGGTTCTCACAAAGCTGCAAGGCTGCCTCCGTCTTGGTTCCTATAATCATTGCTGCCTTGGGAAACAGTGGCCAGGTCACACCGAGAGATTATCATGGTAGGTTAAGGAGAGACATACAACAGATAAGCAATTAGTTTCCTAGTCGTCTTCATTGTGTCAAGTAAGCACAGCCTCTGTCCCTTTTACTGGAAGAATGCCATCTACTATCTCCAGAACAGAATCTGGGAGAGCCTTCTGATGAGGTTTATCTTTGGAGAACTTAGGGGAGACTTAACAGGAAAAGGAGGGATCTCTGGACTGTAAGTTACAGCCAGTGGGCAGTACTGGGGGTGGAAATCCTTCAGACAGCAGGTAAGTGGGAACACATGCTTGCTGCATGTTACTGCATGTACATTCCTGTTGTGCATTCCTCTGCTGCTGCAGTTGTCTGTTATTTCTGAGGCTCTTCCTGATGCTGCTCAGGATGTGAAGTGGTGTTAGTCAGCTGAAGAACTCATTTATGGTACAGTTCTTTGAGCATGTGTTCCTGTAGAAGGAGGCCTGGATGTCATAGCCCAGTGTGGATGTTTGTATGAAGCTGCACATCCATCTTCAGTGTCACGTCACTTATCTTTGCAGTCAGACTGTTCATTCTTCAGTGTGCTCCATGACTGATAAATGTCTTGCATGCCTCAGAGGGGGCAAAATCAGTTGTGTTCTGTGTCATTGGTTGGTTGAAACCTCCATAACAATATGTCCTATTTCTGTAACTTCCAGTTGTTCTGGAACAAGAGCACCCGTCCTTGTTCCTTGGATGCCCCACGTTGTCTACTCTACACTGACTTCTGGAACTGTACTAACCCAGTTTATCTGCTACTATTTTATTGCTAATCCTCAAGCTACTCATCTTGGTAGTGATTCATACTGGGGCTGGCAAAGCTCTTTTTCTTTGACGCACAGAAGATAAGGAAATAGTGGGCATGTTCTTCAACATAAAGATGATTTCATTATCTCTTTGAAAGTTATGGTACACTGAAATATTGCCAAGTGAAGCAAAAATCTTTGTTCTTAAAAAGTTGCTTTCAATTTTCAAGCCAATTCTCACTTTACCACCCCTACGCAGGCAGTTTACCCTGTGGGTTGGTGCAGTACCATATTCCAGGCAGCTTCTGAAGTCAGAGTACATCCGTGAACGGCATGTGGCAAATCAGTCTGTAGGTGCTGTAGGTTCAACCTGATTTCAGCTTTGTGCACTTGTGCCTTCATACCATCTCTTCTCCTTCAAACTGAACTTGATTGCTTGTTGCTGACAGATAGCAATCAAGTCTATGTCTTGGGTTTTGTGTCTTCCAACTGAAATGTGCTGTTCTACAGTAAAACACTTCTTATTTTTCAGTGACTCGGAGCAGTTGTCACTTCTGGCACAGCCTTTCGCAGCTTCTCTCAGAGTTAAAAGTCTTGTTTCAACTTAAAGCATAAGAAGTGCTCCTTCATGAGCTCTCACCTTATGCATGATGATAGGTAATAAACTATCATGAAGCCTCGCTTTTTTGTATTGGGGTAGTGGAGGTTTTGGAATATGATTCCTAGATTAATCGTGAATAAATGACTTGCCTTGAAATGTGTTGGAATCTTCTCTCCATCCAATTAATAGGACATTTCACAATTGTTGAGACATTTCTCTTGCCTGCTTCCCTCTCTCTGTTTCCATCACTAAAAGGTCCTTTGAGAAAAAGACAGTTCTTATTGGGAATGACTGGGAGCCAAGGAAATAAGAGTGGAGTATAAAATGCTTAAGGCATGATAGCAATTATATTGGGAAATCCCATGTCCTGCCCTGTGGAAATAGGCTGTGCAAGGGGTGCTTGGAAATGAAAGCACTATTGAAGTAACCATACGGAAAACATCCATAAAGCTTCAAAAGTCAACGTGCAATGGGAAGGTTCCTCATAGACGTGAGGTCTCCTACCCTTTCTTTTGTCTTTATGCCCCTTGTTCTTTCCATATCTGAGGTGTTCTGAATAGTTGTGACTAATTTTCTTCTGTTGTTTTCAATACCAGATATTTCAAGCTATCATTATCATGTTATAACCCTATAACGTAAAAGCCTAAAACCTTTAGGCTTCTTGTTGAGCATTGAGTTGTCTTATTTAGGTTCAGGTTTGAGGAGGGGGAAAATAGATTAAACCTGACATTTAAAATGTCAGCCAATTTTGGTACAGCTGAGATTGCAGTAGTGTTAAAACAGGACTGCTGTGCTGGTTCCTGTGTAAGTGCACTGTAGAAGATGACCTCTGCTGTAAAAAGTGACTTATCCAAACTGGCAAGACACTCAAGTGGCAGAGGAGGAGAGAGGCAGCTTGATTTCTTCGTGGTTATACTGGCAACACTGAATGAAACCTCTCTTTAAATAACAATGGAAGGTGCAGAACATGGGAAGAAAAGCACATGCAAGTCTTGAGTAGGCACATCCTGCTGATGGTTCTTATAACTGCAAAGGAGTGGCCTTTCCTGCTCAGGGAGGAGGACCACGACCCCTTTTGGCTGAGTTCAGATTTGGAACTCTTGTGGCTGATTCTTGTTTGCACCAACATGACCGTATTTTTGCCCAAATCAGAATGTGTGTTCTGGGGAGGTGCTGATTTTTCAACACTGGATAAATCTAAATGGTAGAAAACAACTCTGTGACTGTACCCCATTAGTGCTGGACTGCTTTGCCTAGGGCTGCAGGAGTGATGTTCAAGCACAAAACACTGCTGTGGTTCAGCCACTGAGGGTTTACTCTGTAATTATGCCCTACAGCTGCAGCAGTGATTACGTGTCCATGGGGCTTAAGCAGCTTTTCAGGTATTAAAGTTCCTGATGATGGCATTGTTTTGAATGATTAGCCTTGAGGTCAGAAGCAAAATAACTGATCAAACCCTAATGTCATTGTTCATTAAAATTACCTTAACTTGAAGGCTTTGTTAAGCAAACACATATGTGCTGATTAGTGATTAAGGAAGGCAGGTTTTCACCAACATTGTGATGCTGTTGCTCTACTGACAGCCCAAGTTAATTCTCTGGGAATTCAGATGAGTTCTTATGTCACATTACAAACAGTAATAGAGTTTGTACAGTAACCAGTTTCTAAAGAGTGGAAATAACTGATAAAAATCAGAGTTCTTTCAGTGTATATTGAGGGCAACTAATGGCAAGAGTGTGCGTTTATTGTTTTCCTAATGTTAATTTATAACAGTCTCTCTAATGTTCAGACACCGTAACACCAGGCAAGACACAATGAAACGTAAACTGCAGGCCTGTGTAAATAGCTGCTAACCCGGTGGTTTGAGCTGTTTCAATCTCCATGTAAATTGGGAATTGATTTGTTGCTAAAATGTGTAGAACTGTGGTATTACTGAAGTCATTAGTGTGTGCCTTCAGGGCCAGATGAAATGGTGTTTATTTGCACCCTAAGATACTCTATGAATGTAAAGGCATAAATGATAATGTTATGGAGCCAGAGAAGAAAATATTTGCTCTTTAGGGTGATGTGTATTCAGTTTTATTAGAAGGCAGTTAAGTGCATTTCCTAGTGCAACATTTTCTTCAGGTTTTTCTTTAAAGTGTTTGTAAGTGTTACAGAATAAACGTGTCTCTTCAGAAACATGGTTTTAAGGACTGTGGTAATTGGAGAATAACTGTATCATCTGGAAAATGGCTGGATCAATGTAGCTGAAATGAGTTGTTACCGTGTGAGTGTCAGTGAGATACTGCGGTTCTGTATCTCTTTAGGACTCCCTTTGGCTCTTGTGGGCCTTTAGATATGAGGTATACTTGCTGAGTGATGAGCACTGATTGGAAAGATAAGTGAAGTGGTCAAAAGAAAGATCTCCTCGCGGTGATAACATCTTAACTGTATGCTTCGGGGGCTTTTTTAACATCAGTTTCTCTTCGCCTTTGCAGAATCCAGTAGCAAAACAGTAGCAGGGACCACCACAGCTGAAGAAGCTGCTAAAATCTTGGCGGAGAAACGGCGTCTGGCACGGGAGCAGAGAGAGCGTGAAGACCAAGAAAGAGTTCAGAGACAGGAAGAGGAAAGGTAATAATTCAGGAGAAGGAAGGGATGCTTTCAGTGCTGGGATGTGGTTGGAGTGGGCACTCCAGCTGTGTGTTTTCTAAGCTTTAATTTAAGTTCCTATAAGTCTTCATGCAGTTCCTGAAGCAGGCACAGGCGCTAGCACTGTTGGAGATAGGGCAGGTTGCTGTGCGTATTCTTAATCTATATCTCAGTATCTATGTAATGCATAGGCCCTGTGCAAATCACTGCTGCTTTTTCCTTCCAGGCACCACTGGTGCCTTTATTTCAAAACTAGAATGTGCTTTTTACACCACTGGTATTTGTTTTGTTTGCATTTGTCTTGAAGTAGTCAACCTCTGCGCATTAAACTTCCCTTTGATGAACTCGGGCAGCGGTTTGATGTACATTAAATTGCATATTAGTGATCCAAAATCTGAATCAGAAATGTTGCAGCTGGGTAGTTCAAAGTGATAAATCAGTGGGTATTTAGCTCACTGCATAGAAGTTGTTAAAAAGCAATTTTTAACTTTGTGCTGACTAAATTCATTCCGGATCAGGAGTCACCAATCAGTGCTTCTGTGAGCAGGGTGGAACATCAGATTTTGTCTGTGTTTCACTCCTGGGTATAAAGCTCTCATAAATTTGCATATAGTCCGCCATGGATGTTATATCAGATGTGTCTGTGATCAGGCAGTGGACACCTCCAGTGTATCTCTGGAATTCAGATTGTAGAAGAAACTGTCTTTCAGGAAATACAATTGAATTTGTGTTTGCCAGTGATTAAAAGCTTCATTCATGGCATGGATACTGGTGGTATTTGTTAAATAGTCGTTGCTTAATCCAGTTCTCAGTCAGACTTCTGTTATGGGAGCAGCCTTGACTTCATCAGCAAAGAACATTTATGTATTCAGGGATAGTTTCTCCCAAGTTATTCTGCTTTCTCCTTTGGTCTGGATGGTGGCATTTGTAAATCCACACCAGCAAGTATCCTTGCGCAGGTATTTAGTGATTGGATAACTTAGAACTGTTTCGCTTTCCTGTTCTCTCATGTGCATGTGCACTTTCCAAGAGATAAATACCCCTTGGTAACCGGTGTCTTGGGAACACTAGAATCAGAGAAGAAGAAATGGCCAAGAGAGCAACAGAGGACAAAGCACGACGGGAGAAGGAGCTCCGCAAGCAGGAGGAAGAGAAGAGACTGGCTAATGAGGAACAACAGAGACAAGCGGAAGAGGAGAGGATCCGCCAAGAACAGGAAGAGCAGGAGAAACTTGCAGAGCTCCAGCACCAGGTCTGCTTATCTGTAGGCTCCAGCTGTGCTCCTCACACAAGCTGCTGATGCATTTTGAGGGGGTTGGCTTTGATTCTCTTTCACAGAACAGTTTTGACAAATCTCCTGTCAGGAGTGATATAAAGCAGAGTGCATCCTGTCTGATATGGATTTGAGACTATCTTCAAGTCATTTCCATGCTCTAGAGTGTATGATCTGATTTATATTTCAGCATTTCATGAATTCAGGTGTGGGGAAGAAGCAGGTATTTGGGAAGTGGTTTTAGCCATGTGGGATGCTATTTGGTGCACACTGAGTATTTGTACTGAGCCCATTTCACCAGCTTACTGCTGTGGATTACAAGGAGGTTGTCTGTCTGAAAAGCCATCTGGCTTCCTCCATTCCTTTAAAGGAAAGATGGGTAATGTTTCCAAGTCTGCTTTTCCTGTTGCTAAATAATCTTCTACAACGAATACCTTTACTAACTTCTAACTGAAGGAAGCTGGTTTGCAGCAAGCGGACTTCCTTTAAATACAATGAATGTTGAAAATTAAAGCAGTCTTACAATGAAATTCTTTGTGTTTCCAGAGCTGGGTGGCACTGACATGTGTCTGAACGTTTCTGTAAAAGCTTATGTGCAAGTTTATAACAATTATCTAGTGTTAGCTATGCTTCTGTCTTCTTTCTGACCATACTGGAACAGATTTTCCTGTGTAGAAGGAACAGAAGATGCTTGGCACCAAGTATCCTGGTAGCAATACCTGACTGCCAAGAATTTTAAGTTAGCTTTGCCACATTTAGGGTTTAATCACTGTCCTGTTACTTTATAAATTATCCTTCTTAGACAAATCATAGAATGGTTTGAGTTGGAAAGGACCTTAAGATCATCCAGTTCGAACCCCTTGCCATGGGCAGAGACGTCTCACACTAGACATGTCGCCCAAGGCTCTGTCCTACCTGGCCTTGAACACCTGGATACAGATCTTCCTCCTGCAGCATAGTTGGAACCCTGAGTAGCTCAATAACATTCAGAACATTTGCATACTCATAATACAGACATGCACATAATGTTTCTTTTCAGATGAGTTTCTGTATGTCATAGCAATATCTCTATTTCAGGGCAGTGGCCGGGTAGTTGGCATTTAGCTCCAGTGTATGGGAGTATTAAATAGAGATTGTCTGATGTTCCTGTCTCTGTTGAACCAGAATCTCTGGTTTTGACTCTTGGGAGTGAATTGTGCATTGGTTAGTCTCATTTTTTTGCTTTGTTTTCAGAGAGAAGAGGCTGAAGCAAAAGCTCAAGAAGAGGCTGAAAGACAAAGGCTGGAAAGAGAGAGAATTATGCAGCAAAATATGCAGGAAAGGCTTGAAAGGAAAAAGGTACAACTGCTTTGAAAGCACAGAGAGGTTCCTCAGGCTGAAATGGTGGCTGAAGTGTTAAAGTGAATTTAAATAGACGTAATGTGGACTTGGTAAAAAAGCCAGCTCTGGCTTGTGAGCTTTAAAAAGGGGGAATGAAGTAGTAAATGTATGAAATAGGAAAATGTATGATTGAAAACTGAACCCTGAATGCTGAAATCTAAAGCTGTGTCATTGTGAATCTTTTCCCTCTTTTAATAGAGAATCGAAGAAATAATGAAAAGAACACGGAAATCAGATCAAAATGAATCCAAGGTACTTCCCAGAGAAGGCTTTGCCTTGTACCCTGGCTTCCTTTCTTACCCTTACCCTACCTGGCTTCCATGTGAAGTGCAAAGTCCTGGTGCACCAAAAAGACTTTTCAGTGGCTTCCCGTTGCACACATCCTTCTGCTTTGCTTGTTCTGACCAAGTCTTTGCATTTTTGTTCAAGGCTTATCAAACAATGTGATCTGACATTAGCAGTTGCAGATTGGTTAAGCAAATCTGGTTATTAATGGCTACATTTTGGTTAATGTAGTGACCTAAGGTTTGTGTTGAATTGTGCTTATTACATTGAGGAGTAGCTGGTTTTCTCTGGACATTCAAAGACCCAAGTTTTCATATAGCTGAAAGTCAATTTAGCATACACCTCGGGGAAAGGAGGGAGGAAAGAGCTCAGGAACAGTTGGTGGGTAGGAGGTGGAAGTGGGTCCCACATATTCCTTCACAGGATCTGTCTCAGCAGAGCATGTGTTGCTGGGTGACGTGAGTGTTTATTAGCCTTTGAACTAGTGCTGCACAGGAGCTGTGGTTGAATTGTGTATGAAACACTAGAGGGTAGTGAGTTATTCTAACACTGTGACAATTCAGTTGCAGAATGAAGGGAAGTCTGCCTCCGAGGCTATGGAGGGAGAGGATATTGAAGAAGAGGAAGAGCTGGGTCTGGAGAAGACTGATCAACCAGGTAAGGAAACTTGATGAGCCAGTTATAAGTGGCTGTCAGTGTCTTGGTGATGTTTCAAAGGTCACTTGTGTAATACCATTGTAACCATCTGAGACACACATCCCAGCAATGCCAAGGAGGCTCTGCTGGAACAGAGAGTAGATCATTGCCTGTTCTCTACCACAAGAGACAGGCAAAAGGGTTAAGTGCAACAATGATTTGGGAGTAAAATGCAGGCAGCATGCTTTCATTTTACAAGTGTATTTTTAAAGATGGACAGTTAATTTCATGTTGTTAGAGGCTGCTTGTGGAAGCCAAGTGCCTCAAGTTTTGGCTGGAGAAGGTCATTTGACACTTGTGGTTTATTCATTTAGAATAGCAATTCTGGTACTGAAGCTCCTTTTTAACTCTTCTTTGTTCTCCCTCCACTTCCAGAAAAGCTGAATGGCATTTACCTGCTCCAGGAAGTCAAGAGGGAGGCAGAGGACTGCTTAGAGACTGCACATAGCTTGATCTCTGCAAAGTCTGAGGAGCAAGAGTTGTCTGAGGTGAAAGCCAGTGAAGTGTTTATGAATGGAAGTGATTTGAAAAGTGATGAGAGGTGTCTACTTGTTCCTGAACTGAAGGATTCCAGGTAAGTCCATGTAGGTGGCTGCTTTACTGTCAGAGCAGTTATCCATCGCACAAGAAACATCCCTGTTGAAGTGAAATGTGGTGTATGTAGCCTTGCCTCAAATTTCGCACCCCTCTCTATCATTAGCAAAGCATTAAACAAGAGGGAGGGACAAACCTGAAAAGGAAGAATAACCTACAGAAAGCTCTAAAACATCTTCAGTTGTGCTGAAACACCAGATACAATATAAAAGCCTCCCTTAATTGGAATTGATTTTAGTATTCCAAATTTTATCTTCTTGAATATAAAGCATTTCCATTTACTACTGGAAAATCTGTCCTCTGGTGCTTGTCCAGTTGCTTATCTAAATGCTAATGATTTAGAAATGACATTGTGAACTCTTTTAAGTGATGATAAACGAATCTCATTCCTTCAGTGATGCAATATAAAGCCATTTTCCTGATTTTCTGAAGAATGAATGAAAATGGATCGCTCTGATTTGGGGTCAGATTTTGAATCTGGTTTAAATTTTCCTCTGAAGCTCAGTTTTGTTTTTAAAAAGTTCTAACTGGAACAGAAAGACAAAAATCACACTGTTATAATAGAGGTTTAATGGTGCAGGGCTTTCTTATAGGAAATTTCTGGAGCCAGGCCTTACCTGGGAGCTATCAGCATAGTAAAACGTGGCTCTGTGTTGGTGAGTCGTGCTTCCCCATTGACTCTTGAATGGGAGATCCTGTGTGGCAGCTTCTCTGGGACTGCCCTTCAGGATATTCAGGGATCTGCAAAGCATGCAGGCTGCTATTGGCTGGCCTGTAATCAATCTAAAGGTTAAACCTGCAGAGATGATAATACAAGTATCCCTTCTCTTTCTTTTCCCTAGCCATCCTGCAAAAGAAATGGTTATGGATGCCTCAGTGGAGTTGGGTGTTAACGAAGCTGATCATACAGTTGGACTTATTCAGAACCTTAATGGCAAAGCCAGTTCATGGACTTTTGAGGAGTTTATTGACATTGGAGTACATTCCAAGTCACCCAAACTGAGCTCGGACAGCAGCTCTGCTGGTAACTGTAATCAAAACTTGAATGATGCTGCTACAATACCTTCTAGTCCCAAATTGGCTTTTGAGGAAGATGGTGCAGTGAATTCATTGACCAAACCTATAGATGCTTCATCAGGTAATCCAAGCTGACTTCCCTGTCTCTCTCTTCCTCTGGCTAGGTAATTAACTTCCTTGCTTTTTTACTCTCCTTGCCTTAACTACAGCTTCCTATTTTCAAGGCACTTTTTCCACTGTGTAGACTGGAGGGAAAGCTCTTCTTTTAGTGCTTGTAACTGGAATCCTGTCAAAAGGAGTCACCAACTGATGCCTTTTTAGGGACTTGGTCTAGACAGCAACTAAGGCCTGTCGTTAAGGCTCTTCCAAAGACACAGCTGAGCCCCTGTGAAGCTCCTATATCTCCTACCAGCACTCAAGCCCATCTCTTGTATTTTAGGCTGCTTCTAGGATATCTTAAATGGCACGTGTTACTTTTGAAGATGCTAACAGTTTGAAAGGTGTCTGATGTAACTCTACAGACCAGCCCTTTCCCCTCCTAGCCATGTTCTGTAACTTCATGATGCTGACGTGCATGGTCTTACAAAGGCCTCTGGCAAGGTATTAGCTATCCTCTCTACTTACTGTAGAATAGCCTTTCCCTTCACTGAGGAGGGGTAACACCAACCTTAAATTCCACAGACGGTTGTGTTACGTTTTGGGAGGAGCCATGAAGCTGCACACACAATAGTCTGGATTTTCCTGAAAGAAGCAGGGCTGCATCTGAAGCCACATGTACTTGAGAAGCCAAACCCTGATGCAGTACAGCATAGCATGTCAGAGAGGCTTCAGCAAGCTAGTTCGTGTAGGACTAAACTTGTCTGGTGTTGGAGCTAAAGCCCAAATGGACATGCTCACAGCAGGAGATCTCTTTCCAGGAGAGAAATGACTGTGTGAACAGTGGAAATGAATGGTGGCTGAAGAAGCAAGACTTGCTCTCTACATTTGCTTTCCATGATGTGTAGCACTGGCTCTGATTAAAGTGTAGCACTTTTCTAGCCTAAACTGTTTCCTGAGTCTCCTCTGTCACTCTGCGTCTTGTCATCCCATGGGCACAGCCTTAGCGAGACTTCCCTTGAGGCCACGACTAACTGGATTCAGTGTAATGCTGCTGATGGCATTTTGTTCTGATCAGCCATTAAGTTCTTAGTAAAGAAAGTGTTGCCTTTTAATGGTGAAGTTGAAAATGGTTAGACATGATATGGTTTAATACATAATTCATGTATAGAAAAGGAAAAGGTTTTGGGCTGTAAGTAACCAAGGGGCTCAGTGCTCACTGCCTGGCTGTAGCCTCTAACAGGGCTGATAGACCATGTGGTGTGCACGCAATTATGACGGTTAAATGTTTTCTTCTCTTTACTCTTTGGACAGAACTGTGAACACACACTAGAGACCTGGAACTAACCTGATTGCACTTCAGTAACCCAGTGTTTTACCAAGTACCGAAGGCCTTGTTTTGAAAAGCTGCTTGTTTACCTTTATCCAGCTTCAAGTTCGCAAAACCGTACAAAAACCACCAGGGAGAGGGATGCCAAACCTCTGCTTTGCACCTCGAGAAACAGTTCAGGGAAATTCGTGCTGATGTTCCTTTTCCATTCATTTAGCTAAGTGTTCGAGAAGATTTCCTTGTTCCAGTACCACTTGTTTCCCTTCACAGTCTCTGGTTTAGTTTTCCTATCATGCACAGCAATGTGCTACTGGAGGCTCTCTACTTAGATCCTGGCCGCATTTGCATCTTCCTAAACTGGCACTTGATAAGATTCATTCAGTGTGTGGTTAAAGCTGAACTCCCTTTGTAGCATCCTAGAACAATGCTTTTCCTCATTGGTCCAAGTGCTGTTTAAAACTGCTGAATTAAATATCTTCAGTTTTGAATGGAGATGCAAAATTCCTTATTTCCTAGTGTGAAAATATTGGCAGTTTCCAAATGTATTGTTGGACCATCACTAATACGTTTTAGTCTATTAGCAAACATCAGAACATTTTACAGCATGTGCACTAATGTATTACATTGAGTACCTAGAGATCTCTGTCATCGTGCAGTTTAACATGTCCTGCTTTTAAAACTGTTTCCTTTTGAATTCCTTATTTATCTACACTTATGGAAGTATTGTTTTGTTGTGTACATAACAGTATTAGACCACTGAAGTCATATTTTGTCCATGTTAGTTACTTGATGTGTTCCTGCTCTAGCTTTGTAATGGTGGCTGCAAGCTGCAAATGTATTTCCCTTCCCCTAAAGCCTGCATTGAGTAATGTTTAACCTCAACGGGGCTGCTTTTTACAGCATGAAGAGATTGACTAAGCATCTCCTGGCAAATTGCTACTAAAAGTAAGAATGCAGCCTTGTTCCTGTAAGAGAGATACTGGATAAGTGATTACAGGTTAGCTGTCTCAAATCCTGCTCTAACCCATGGGCTGGTCCTTCAGTTCCCATGAAGCAGCCAAGAGGCAGCTGTGCTTGCAGCAGTGAAACACAAATGATTTCGCTGGAACTAAACACATTTGATGTTGCAGTTGCAATGGGAAGCCCTCACTGAGCCTTCTTACTCTCTCTTTGCTACTGTGGATGCAGTAGAACTGTTTTAGCCTTTAGAGCAGTGCCTTAGCTAAAAGGACAGATGTATTTTTGTACAATAGCTGTTTCCTCTGGCAGAGACAATCATTCTAACAACAGAGATGCTGGGATTTTTCTCTGTGTTGATACTGTTTGTTGTCTGTTACCGCTCTGTGTAAATACATGCACACTGTTAAATAAACTTTGCAGTTGAACAATGCTTTATTTCTGTAATGCTAAATGTTACCTGACTAGAAGTCTCCAGTCCCTCCCTTGGGATGTGCTCTGGTAAATACTCTACACTACAGAGTCCCAAAACTGGTAGTAGCCTCTTTGGTGATTGTGTTTGTGAAGTTACTTGTCCTAACAAACACCTCTGGACCTTGCTATGTTTGTACATGCTGAGGGCATGCTCATAACTTGAATTCTTTAACTTGGTTTGCACTATAAGCTCTTGCCTTTCACTTGCAGCACCAACACTTAAGGCTGTTTGTCCAGCAGTGACCCTCAAGAATACAGCAAGGTGCTGCCTTGTGTTTTCTTGCAAGGACTCTTTGTTTCTGGTAAGTGCTTGTGAACAAAAGGGGATGAAGAACTGGAGCAGCATCCACTTGATAAGTATTTCTGTATTTCATTACTGTGGAAAAAACCTCAACCTTATCCAGTGTTGAAGGGTAGTAGAAGGGTCGTAGATCTGTGCATGGACAGTCCCAGCACATATGTTCTCCAAAGGGCTTTTTCACACAGGCTGTTCCTGGCAGATGGTCCAGTGTCAGTTACATATTCAAACGATAAGTACATGGAAATCAGTGCTTTGGTTCTCAGCTCTTTAAGGGTGCTATGGCACAACAGCTGACTCTTGACTTTGCCAGTATCAATGCATGAGACTTGATTTCAATAGCTCAGTCCCAAGAGGTGTCAATTGTGTAAGTGAAAAGCCAGTTTTCCAGACTGCAGGACTCCAAGCAGGCACAAGTCTCATGTTTATTAAATCATGAACCATACACTGATAGGAGAGCTATCGTTGTCGGAGCTGTGTTAAAGACACTTCTTAAACGCATGTGCATTTTGATGTAAAGATTTCCTTCTTGTTAATGGATTAATAATTGTAGCTGAACAGCCTCATTTAAACAAGGATATAAAAAAGCTGAGGAGTAAAACTTGGGGGCAAACCATGCAGAAAGCAAGACTAAAACAAGTTGATGGAAACTTAACTCCAGCTAAATCATACTGCCAAAACATCATTATATGTAAGGTGAAGCCATTCCGTACACGTGCTGCAGTTTGCTGCAGTAGGTAAGCTAAGGGATTCATTATTGATCTGCTATTAATGGTGTGATGTATGTAATGTATTAATGCATGTGTGTGATGTACTTGTAAAAGCATCATAATCATCATCTCTGAGCCAAGGTGCAACCTTTGCATCTCTGTTTCTGCACTGCATGCCTTGTCAAACCCACTTCATTTCAGTGCCAAGCTTAAAACATTCAGCAGGCAACTTTAAAACCAGCTTTGTTTTCGTTTAAGCCGCACACAGGTTATGTAGTGTGTGGATTGCTAAATCTAACAGCATTTCAAGTCTTTACCCTATGAGTTACTTAGAAACAAGGTTAGAGCTTTGCAACACTACATGCTTTTATACTGCAGGAGCTTCAAAAGTCAAACCCAATCTATTGAAGCTACTTTAGTTTTTATGCTAAAATGGAAAAAGTTTAAATGCTTAACATGCAAAAACCTCCTTTCCCAGGCCTGGTTTGGAAAGCAGGGCTCTAAACTCTGCTCTAGTCTGCTCCTTACAGTCGTTTGGGACACTCAGCACAGTAAATCTTTCCATTGTGGCGAACAAAGCGCTTGTTGGCCAGGCCACGGGCACACTTTGTGCATTTGAAACAGTAATCGTGCCAGGACTCATCTTCGTAGTTAACCACACTGGTTCCTCTTCCGAATCCTGCTAGGAGAGAAAACAATTATAGGACGGCGATAGTAGTTGTTCCCATGGCTGGGATCGCCCATCAAGCAGCAACTCCTATTCTAACTGCATCCCATGCTCCTGTAGTCTCACAAGCTGTGTTTGTGTGCCTAAAACATGAACCGAAATTGCACTGGAACTACACTGTTGGCTGCTCAGTATTGCTGCTCGTAGTAGCTGAAGACTTGTGTGGTTCGTTTCTATAATAAGCTTTTCTCCTTGGATCCTTTCTCCAGGGAATGGTCAAGCTGAAGGAAGGATTAAGATATAGAGCAAGGAGTGGTTGGGCTGAACATCCTGCTGGGCTGGTATGGGCTGAGACTGGAATGTAAGTCTCATGGGACTGACAGGAGAGGCAGCCCCACATTTCAGGGCTGAGCTTTGTAATCCAGTAAAATACGTGGGATGTAAAGCAAGTGTCACTTTGGGGCAGTAAAACACTGCATTTGTAGACCTAAGGTTCCCAGACTGACACAGATGGAACAGATCTAAATGGGAGAGTTCTGAAGGAGATAAAGTTGAGGTGTGCCAAGGGTAAAGAGCTCAGTCACCAACTCAGGTTCCATCCAGCAAGAACACATGGCTTATCATTAGATCACATGTGAATTGCTGGGATTGGGCTTGGGATACTGGACCAGCTTCTGGTGTGAGCAGGTCGGTGGCAGTCCCTGTTCCAACCTCAAGCACCCGGTGCCCTCAATCTGCATTTACTCCAACGTACCTGTGATAGGATTCTTGCAGCCAGCGCACTTCTTGGCAACACATTCCTTGTAGCATTCAACACAGTAGAACTCATCCTCTACAGCCGTGAAGCGCTTCCCACCCAGTTGCTTCTTGCAGTTGGAACAAATGAAACACTCGGAATGCCAAGGCTGTTCCTGGTAAGTGAGGCCTCCAGAAGTGATGGGCTAGGGGACAAAGAGCAGGGGTGGGTTTAGAGGTGACAGGGAAGAAGAGAGATGGTGCTGGAGCGGTTTCATGGAAGTTAAACGGTGCAGCACACTTGGAGTTCCCTTGGCCTGAAATCCCGCAGTCTTCCAATACCTAAAGGGGCTGCAGGAAAGCTGGAGAGTGGCTTTGGACAAGGGCCTGTAGGGACAGACCAAGGGGAATGGCTTTAACCTGCCAGAGGGGAGACTAAGATGAGCTCTTAGGCAGAAGCTCTTCCCTGGGAGGGTG